>JARJDZ010005676.1:0-29650 GCA_030264555.1 Aleochara sp. GC000083
ATTCGCGAAAATCGCAACATTCTTCAAAGTTGAATAACTCGAAAAGTAATGGGACTTTTTGACTGATTTTTCTTGCGTTTCATTCAGAATTATTACCTTAATGATTTAAACAACAATTTTAAACAATCCTGAACAATTTTTGAAGTGCAAAAAATGTACTAAGACTATGACTGTACTAAGTCTGTACTACTACGAAGTAAGAAATTAAAGCGGGGGGACCCGATTAAACTATATCACTAGGGACGCAATGAAAGAAAATAGTCGCAAGAGTTCACAGTGTAGTAAACAAAATCGAGAGAATCCGAGTAGAGTATACCGATCACGCGACGGATTGCCGAATAAACAAAGCGCAAGAATTTATTTGAACGCGAAAATATTTGCTGAAACACGCTATACAGTTGAGTCGAGATAATGACTTGCCTGCTTGCCGACAGTGTACCACAATGTATTACATGCATTTTAAAATGCCACTAGAACCCCACAAATCCGGCGACCAGCTGTGAAGTAAACAAAATCGAGAGAACTCGATTAAATTAAAGTTACCGATCAGGCGACGGATTGCCGAATAAACAAAGCGCAAGAATTTATTTAAACGCGATAATAATTTCTGAAAAGCGCGCTACAAGTTGAGCCGAGATAATGACATGCCTGCTTGCCGAACAACTACAATCAGCCAAAACAACAAACTCCAAAAACGACCTACTAATTTGATAAAATGCAAAGTATATATATTTCCCGCTATATTTTCGAAAATCTTTTAACGTAATTTGAAAGCACATTAAAAGCCCGATAAAATACAGTTTAACCCATACCCCCTGCCGTATGGGGGTTGAGTAGAAAGCAAAGAAAATATTGCAATATTGCATTGCTAAGTAAATAATTTATGTAAAAAATTTGGGAATATAAAGCCGAAAATAAATTATAATATCTTGCAGTTATAGAAATTGTTTACACAATACCTTAAAAGACTGCTGCTGGAGCCCACACTCCTTAGAGGTGCTTTCCAAATGTTCCAGGCTTCTTGTAGTCGTGCACATTTGTAGAGCAGACTCATAACAAACATGGAAGATTCTTAAACAGGAAAAATTATGACATAATGTATGCAGACTGCAGCCTGCTGCAGGAATCCACACACCATGAAGATACTTTCCAAATATCCCAGGCTTCTTGAAATTCTTTGTATTTGTAGAGTAGCATCATAACAAACATGGAGGATTCTAAAACAGGAAAAATTATGACAAACATACAGAAATATGATTTGTTTATATAATACCTTAGATGTACACTTAGTATTTTGTTGTATGGTGTACACACCTGTTGCACACAACATTTGGTTACCTCTTCAAAATGTCGAACATTCCTTTGTTCTTCTTTGTGATGAACACTCGACTTATAATAATTGGTCATCATCACATCATTTCCTTGAACATGTAATGTTCAACAATTTACTCTTTAGAAAACTCTGTAAGAAGAAATATAATAAGATATTTGTTCACTTGTAGCATTTACAGGAATGTATATGTTACCATCACATACTGCAGAGAAAACTAACATATTTTAGTTTCATTTGACATTCATTGCTGCTTGAAATTCTTTCAACATATGATAGACTAAAAATTCTTGATGGTTCTGTAACAAGACATATATTGAAATTTTCATTCGCCTATTACCTTTCAGGGAAAAGTATTGTACATTTATTACCATGAGAACACACAGCCAGAAGTCCTCTGGGTAATGGTTTCAAAATATGCATCACAAGTTCCTCAAACATGTAATGAAGTCTGCTACAGTATATAATTTTATAATATTTGTTCCCCTGGTGCATTTCGAGGCACAAGCTGTTAATATTGGAAATTGTAGAAAAAAAATGGCGTCATATCACATGTCCAATGTGGAAGTAAGTTTTGATTGCAGCGGGAGTAAAGTTGCACTTTACACCCGCGGTTTGAAACTTAGCTGAGTTCTCATAAAACCAACACTCAACAGACCTAATATACATGCGGAATAAAGTGGAAATGAATAATATTCTTTTCAAGTCAAAATATTATGAAATGTCATTACAATAATTAAATTAATCGATAAAATTAAAGGAATAACTTTTAAAACCTCGTTTTATAGCAAATATTTCAAAAAAGAATTAATTCCACTAGTATGAAATGAAATTTGCGCATGCGTATGGTCGTCTAATATCAACAAAGGGTTATGTTTACAGATTTAGTTGCAAAAGAAATATGTCGATCTGAAACCATTTCAAACTCGCTTGTGAAAATGGATAACTCGCTGAGAACAGAAGATGTTTTCATACAAATTCGGGACAAATTGCAAAAGGATGGTATCAAATTGTGGCTTCCTCCATACTTTGATGACAAAGAGGGAACCTGCTCTGCAAGTATTGAGGTATTTTATAGCTACAAATATATTTCAAATTTTGCAATATCATGCAATGTTTCAGGAACTAGCAAGAAGCTACAGCAATGTATTAAAATTAGATTATGATTCATGCAAAATGGCAATTACTGATTTACTTACGAATGCTGTAGAGAAATTGAAACAAAGGGACAGATTTAAGGAGAGTGGTTTGGCCACAATTAAGGTGAAAATGTTAAAAGAAACTCCACCAAAAATCATATCCAAAGAGATTTTACTCTCAATGACAGGTGCTGATTTAAGAGAACAGATTGCCAATGAATTCCAATTGGAAGGATTAAGGTTTTGTTTGCACTTCTATAACATTCAATTATTTTGCATATCATTGAGTTATTTTTGTAGGTTCAAATTGATTTGCAATGGAGTGATCCTCAAGGATGAAGACATGCTGGCACAGCAGGGTGTTAGAAATGGAAATCAGATTTTGGCATTAGTATTGAATCAAAGTGTTACACATATTCAAGAATCTGAGAATCAACAAAAGGAAGTAGAAGCTACAAAGGCTGACACAACTTTGCTGGCTAATGATAACTCATATATGCATGTAAGTTATTACCTGCCTTACATTTCATCTTCACTATACACAATAATTTCAAAAATTTTACTTAATAGTAACACCAAAAATGAATGTTTATTGTTCTGACACCCAAATTCAGTGCTACCAACTTGAATTTGAATCCAAAGTTATTGTAGGCAACCAATTATAACCAATTACACAAAACTTTAAAATTTAATAATTTACAGTTGGAAGATCAGCATGGGAATGCTATAAACATTCCAGCCAAAGAAAGAGAAGCTTTGATGGTTGCTATTGCATTGCATGAAAAGGGAAGGAGTGCATTGAAACGCGACGATTACGCTCGAGCATTGGTCTTTTTCTTAGATGCGGACGCAGAATATAGGTAACTGTTATTTTAAAATGTTCTTAAGTTTACCTTAAATATTCTTATAGCCAATGCACCTCAGAACTTCTTCGAACCGTCGATAACTTTGCGTTGCTAGACTTGGATATTGCTTGGTGCTACCTTTGTCTTCAGAGTTTCGTACATCTTCCGGAAGCGCAACAGCGTCTTAAACGCTGCGAGGAGATGTTTCATCGCAGTTATGGCCCCAATCTTGAGCGTTTGATTGCCGTTAAAGGTTCGAGCGGTAATGAAGCAGCATTATTCATGCGCTTGCATTTACTGCAGGCGATTGTCCTCTATCATCAGAATAAGCGACCGGAAGCATTGACTATGTTGCAAAAATGTCAAGAGGAATTATTGCCGCTGAAGGTTGATGAGGAGAAATTGATGAGTTTGGTGGAACTAGGTAGTTTCCAGATATCGTATTACATGTCCTCGTAATATAATGATGAATTGTATTTTAGGCTATTCAACAGCGGAGGCTCGAATTGGATTAAGGGCAACACAAGGCGATGTTAATCTGGCTGCTAATTATATCAATGAGAATCGCACAAAGAGGGATGAAAGTCGCAAGAAAGCTGTTGCAGAAAAAATATTGCAAAGGTAATGCAAAGAAATTAAAAAGTTACTGAAAATTGCAAATGTTTGTTTTTGAACGCAGAGAAATGAAGAAGCTTGGTCGTTGTGTTGATGGAAAACAGTACGTGGATCCGCGTTTCCTTAATATGCTAGTCAATATGGGGTATCAGAAGGATGCTGCTCGTAAAGCATTGCAGCAAACCAATAATATTATCTCAGATAGCGTGCAATACATCCAGGAGCATCCACAAGCGGGGCCGTCCAGCACGAAAAGTAAAGAGTTCCTTTCTCTAATTGAAGATATGATTCCGGAGGTAATAACTTGTTTGTAATAATAGCGAAAGTTGATTGAATATTGTTATTTCATAGTTAACTGCCGCTGGATTCGATCCTCGTATGGCCAAATTGGCTCTCAAGAAAAACAATGGTGATGTAATGAAAGCCGCCGAAGAGCTGCTTGCAAATAATGGTATTATTGAGGGAAATTTGGAGGATATGGCCTCAGGTAATAAAAAACGATCTTCTTCTAAAACTAAAAAGCGACATTCGCATTCAGATACGGAGAATCTGAGCAAATCGCTCGAAGCTGCCAAACTTAAAGAGGAAGCGTGGACGCGACTCTCGCAGGACATCTCTATGGTGGATGATGACCATTTGGATTTGTCGCTGGAGAAAGAGGAGGAATTTCTCAATCAGTACCTTTCCTTGCTAATGCAGTGAGCGCACAAATTTTCCACGCATCTGCATCAACTTTAATGTTGTGCAATATCCGTACCTCATATTCTATAAGATTTTATATCATTTACAAATGTTGTAGTGTGAATTATGCCGATAATTACCTCAAAAGGCTCAAGAATTCGTAAGTGGCCGTTGTGATCGTCGTTTTTAATGAAATTATGTAAATGTGCGGTGCCAAGTTTCAATATATATTCATGTATTTATAATTCGCCGTACATCGATCCCATTCAATATTTTAATTCCTGTGCACAAAATGCGTAGTTCGCAACCGCGTCCCCGACGAATTTGCATAGAATGCTATCACATAATACTTTTTGGGACTTATTTCCTACTCAAACGAGCACACACATGTATAGCAAATGAAAGAGGGTACCTTTGAGATTATTCTTCACCGAATGCCAGCGCGACGTCGTCTTCGAGCCGGTGCGCAATCTACGCATATCAACCACATTCAACGGGGCAGTCTTTCTCTCCGTTACCAAGCCGACAAACGCCAGGAAGTCGATGAAGAACGTCGTCAGATTGCGCGTGTCGCTGCCCAGCTCGGCCGCCTTGTAGTCCCACGGGAAAGTATGATGAAAGTTGTGGAAACCTTCGCCGAGTGCCAAAGTCGAGACGAGGTCGTTTTCAGTCGGATCGATGTGCCTTTCAAATAGCAACAATAAAGGGAATATCAAATTCATAAACATCTCTAGAATACTCACTTATCGTAGGGTTTCATTCCGTAGATATGCGCGAAACTGTTTACGGTCCACGTGGCATGCAGCGCAAACGTAAACCGATAAATCGTGCAGTAAAATATAGCAACCTGGAGCGATTCATTCCAAAAATACCATGGTATCAAAACGGGGACGAGCACTGTAAATATTAGCGCTAATTGCAGACAATATTTGTGCTCGAACATGACGATGGGGTTTGCCTCCAAGTCCGACATGTCGATTGTCTTTCCTTTTTCCTTAACATCCCTGTGTTTGCGCACGAAGAACCATCCCATGTGGCTGAAGAAAAAGCCTAGAACAAATGAATTAGAATTAATACCGCAGCATCAAACTTTAAATAAAGTTTCTCTACCTCGTTTGGAGTTGTATGGATCCGCATCTGTTTCACTGTGCTTATGATGAAGTCGATGGTCTCTGCACCACGTGTAGATGCTTTGTTCGAACGTGGTGCACGCCAAAAATGTTAAGAGCACGTCGAGGGTTTTAGAGCCTCTGAAGGCGCGATGGCTGAAATATCGATGTCTTCCAGCCGTTACACCCCATCCTCCGAGGTAGCTGTAAAATAAAACTTTTCGCGCAAGTTAAAATCGTTATTTTTCTTCCAATACTTGAAATACTTACAGAAAACCCGTGAATAAAAGTGCACAGCGAGGAATTTCAAGTAGATGCCGTAGAATGCGCCGAGATGAAGAATAATAAAAATAATAACGTTCTTCCACACAACGTCGAAATGATTTAAATCGTACAACCGATGAATCATTTTCGAAATCATGTTTGCTATCCGTTAATTGCGCGGTTGTGCGGCGCTGTTTCGCAATTGATCATCGGCTAAAGACTGGCGATAGCTGACCAACTTTAGTATTTATATCAAATTTTCGTGCGCCCCGAAGCTGCATTGTTTAATATTAAGTCGTTCCTCAACATGCAGTTGCGTCAATAACAGTTTGCATTGTTTGGTAGGTTCCTCAATCTCCGGAAGTGTATAATTTGACATTTATAAAAAGTTAATTGATTATCAGTGAACTTCAAAATAACAACTCATTACCATTACGTTTTACTTGACCATTAAAGGAAAATGTTTACCACATAAAATCCGTAGAAATTGCGAATTTCTTACATTGCTTCTAGTATTCTCCGCTATTTGTGTCGCGTTAAGATGCGCGTGTCAGTGCAATTAGAAATTTGAAAGTTATCACTTTGCATATCCTATTCAATGTTAATATCAATTTTAACAATTGCATATTGCCAATAGCGTATTTCGAAGACATAATCTGCAATTCAAATCGCGCGCTAAAAGGGATTTTAGGCCAGACTTAAATATTGGGCCGGAGTAATACACTTTCGTCTATCTTTATTTGCGTTTTTTCGTTCATTACTTTCATTTATAATAATTGCATCGGAATTATGTGGTCGATTGTAAAAAATTATCGCTTCGATCTGTGTTGGAATTGAAACAATATTAATTATCATAATATATGTAGTACATGCCTTACGCAAGATAATATCAAATATCACAAAACAAATCAAACAAGTAATAATCTAGATAGATTCTGAGGAATAATATATAACAACTTCACTTAGCATCTTAAAGATTCCCTAGCGGTAGCTATAAACTTAATAGAATCATCTGCATTTTTTGCTTTGTATTTGTACAGTTTTCAATTCAGATATGTTCAGTTTGAAACCAGAGAGGTGATGCGTCATCAAATAGAGGGAATGTTACCAAATCAATACTGATCCAATAATATTCGATGAGCAGGAGCGCCAGTCATTGATTAAATATGATTGTTAAGTTAAATTGCATTTTCTTGCACATAGAGAGCTCGTTCATTATAAGGCGTCTTTGACATTATTATCAACAAGTATTTTGGTTATTGTTACATTGAGCTTTTGCTTAATTTGCTTGTGCTTTTTGCTTACATTTTTTCATAGCTGGAGATCGCAAGCAACACATACGAGAGCTAACAGCTCGAATTCCACGCACTATGGAATTTTTCGCTTATTCAAACGAATATTATCTCTATCTAAGCTAGGACATTGTTTTAGTACATTTACTAGTAGTTAAGACAAATAAACTGAGCAAATAATATTAACAGTTTCTTTCGAGGCAAAGGCAAGCATAACGTTTGCTACTAACATTTATAAAAATATATTTATTTGTCAACTTAAAGTAACTTAAAAGAATCTCTCCTATGTACAAAATAGTTTTGCTATATAATTGCCTTTTTTATCGTCAGCTGTTTTCTTTTTGTATGTAGATAGAATAGATATATTTTTATTTTCCTCGTGCATTTAGTTAAAATTATGACTAAAAATAACCTTTGGATAATGAAGGAAGATAAGTCAAAACAAAGACTGAGTGGTTACCTGTGTGAGTTTACAATAATATTAAGCGAGAAAAAGTGGGAAGAGAAATCAATACGTTTGAGTCAACCGAATTTACCGTTAGCATATCCGTAATTGTTCCTATTTATTGAAGACATGCTTGCAGCTTTTCTATCCATTCCTGAGCGCTCGTCGCGTCAGCTGCGCAGAAATTATACGTTCGCCGATTTGTTCTCAACTATAAATTCGAAGTATGATTGTAGAATTTCCCGATAAAAAAAAAAACAAAAACAATACTCACATCAAAGAAGGATTTATCGTCAGTTTTCTTGGGTGGTCCCGGTGCTGGTGTTGCCTGCGTAACTGAGATAACTTCCGAAAGATCTAAAACAAATTTTGTTAACTTTTGTAATTAAATCAACCAGAAGATTGTTTACCAATGAATCCTTTACAGTGAGAATCCTCCATGGCATCATAATATCTGAGCTGATGCTTAATAGAGTCTAACACAAACCATCGCTGCTTCCATCCTTTGAGTAAAGCGCCGCGTTTATAGAGGTAGCCCTCGTGAGTACGGTTTTCGGCAACATTCGACGAGAATTGCTCGTAATATTGTTGACTAGAAGTTTGCCTTGCGCTTCCTACAGTGAAAGAAACCAATCCACATTTGTTTGTTGTTAAAAGTGAGTTTTATTAAAGTTTTACCTGAACTAACAGATCCATTATCACCTCCACTAGTTGCCATCGTCTGAGATGTATTATTATCGCCTGCAATTTTGTACTTGGTGCAATTTTTAGGAACCCCATCAATGCATTTTTCATGACAACTGTATCCACAATCCTGACATCTCATCCCAGTCTAAAGAATAGTGTAATTAGTTTCAATAGTTAAATTAATTGCATTGATAACTTACCTTGACTGGCCCCCAAAGTACATTTGCGCATAGATCACAATGTGTTGGCGTTGTATAATTATATTTTTCAAATCGATGAGGATGAGAATATCCCAACGTTGCTTCAGCAGCTCCAACCATTTTGCCTCTCATTAAAATCTCCAAAGTTGATCTTTTATGTACCAATCGTCCATGCGAGCGAACCAACGCTGTACTAAATGATGCATGACGCTAAAAAACAAAGAATGGTGGAATTTTCATAAAAAAAACTATTACAAATTAATTACCGTTAAAGAATCTACTGATGGAAGTTCCAATTTGTCCCACAAAACCTTCCATTTTTGTGGTAAATGTCCCAATTCAGTTTCCAATTTATGAATTTCCTCCAGCAAATGACTGAATGCTTCTGGTACGCTTTGATTTACAACTTCATATCCTTTCGTTACAATGCTTCTGGTCGATTTGTTCGTTGTACCATCGGCAGCAGCTGCTTCTTCCTCTTGTTGCGCATCCATGTGCACGATTTCGATGTCGTAGCTCGGTCCATAAGCGAGCTCCTCATCGATGTAGTATCCCCAAACATCCAAACAGGGTAAATGTGATTGAGGTCGAAGTACGTGATGTTCCAAATCAGGTGTGTACATAAAATTGAAGAAGAGCGGACTTCGAGCGTGCTGTTTTTCAATGTAGTCGAACACACTCTGGCCCAAATTGACCCCGCTGCATGCACCAGCCAACCGACCACCAGGATAAACACCTTCGTCATCCGAAATTGTATCCACGCTTTTGTGATGTGAGGTGAGTGATCCTCGCTTGTCTTCTACCGCTGCCACTCCGCTTTCCACACGTTCCAATTCGCAATCAAAAAGGAATGTGCGAAAACGACAAGATACCGAATGATACGCCAAAAATCGCAGATAATAATCGTTGAATTCAAATGCCATTGGATATTGTTTTTGTATCTAAAAATAATAATTGTTAAAACGTGTTTTAATAGATAAATCATTGAATTGACAAAATAAATTACTTACTTGATGTACAACATCCAGAAACTGCAAAAATGTTGGTGCAAATCCACTTGCTTGTGAATTTGCATTCAGATTACTTCGATGACTGAAACGATGACCGAAACCAATCCATTCCTTTTCAACAAGCACACGGAAACCTTCAATCGTCCGGTAATGTGGATCTAAACATAGTTGAGCAATGGAAGATATTTGTGCGGTGATATCCCATCCATCTTCCAGGCAAATCGCCACAGAAGAACCTTGCAAATCCAGTAAATCAACGACAGCTCCAGATAATTGCATGATGTTTTGCAATTGTTGCAACCATTCGGAGTTTTCTATCAACCTAAATAATTAAACGATTTTCAGAAATAATTTTTCAAAGTTTTAACTACTTACTTGTGGTAACTTTGATCTGGTTCTGGTTGTGAGCTGGGAATGCATGCCCTCATGAGTTTCTTGAACGCTGTCTTCGTATGCCTAACATCGTAATACTCTACTGGTATAAAATCAGTCTTAGGTGCAGATTCCACCTTGACCCCCTTCATCTGAGCCTTCTCCCCCAGGATGTACAACGCTGCACGTTGCAACGAATTAACACCATCTGGTACGTCGACTTCACCAGAGTGTCGCACGTTTGTTTTACTGGGCGCTGTTACATTACTCAATGAAACTTGGGAACTGTGTCGTTTGTCCTTCAACGAGCCCCAACGTCCGAAATTTTTCGGACCTTTGCCTCCACTAGATCTTTGAAAGTGCCTAAAAAATTAATTTATAGATTATTATTCCCCATGTCAGAAGAAATTTATATTACCCCAAAGTACCAATGGCTTTATTGAATGGATTGGGTCGCCGTGCAACTTCCGGTGTTAAAGTTCCGCCGAGATGCTCTTCTGCAGCCAAGAACAACGAATCGATACTGAGACTGCTATCAGACATACCCCATCCCTGACGTTGATTGAAGATCGGCGTTGCAGCAACCAGCGCACCCAGATAACGTTCTTGCTCTACAGAAGATGTTGTTTCAGTTGAGGTATTAGAACTGGGATGGCTCTTTAACATGCCGATTACGCCTTTGCCGTGGTGGCCCGCGCCTCGCAGCAAAAGGGCGCGAGTTCGTGGATGCCTCCATGTGACGGTCGGAATTCGCCCCTGTCGGTAACACCGACTGAAGCGTCTTATCGACTCGTCAGTGACGGAGGCTGGCATTGCCAATAAAGCTGGATAACTACGACACATCATGTAGATGGAATTCACCGATGTGAGCCGGAACTGATCCGGTAAGGGTTTCGCATTGGAGGGCGAGTATGGTTCGCTGCACAGGCCCATTCGTTGCCAATCTCGGACATAATTGCGCTCAGCGAGGCGCTCCAGGGTTTTCGTATCCGTGGGCACCGTTGGGATGGAGATATTCGATGGGGGACCCGATTCGAAGTCGTCTACAGAAACGTCGTCGTCGTGATTATAGTCGTCAGTGTTGGGCAAACTCATGCGACCTGGAGAAGTCATGTATTTGTTGGATACGACCACGTTTGGAAGCACGTATTTTTGTCGCTTGGATGTGGGTTTTGGTTTAAAACCTGCTTTTCGTGCCGTTTTCAACAGCGTTTTCTTGGCAAAACCCCTAAAAATATTCATTGATTTTTGCTAACATTAAAAAAATAACGTTTCAACTGATTTTCTTACTTCAAAGTAGCATTTTTCTCCTTCCCTTTGTGAAGAGGCGTCTGGGAAACGACAATTTGTCCCGTAAATGCAAAATGGTGAAATACATCCGGCGGATGCCGAATTCGGTGGATACATTTCCTGAGAGATTCGATATTTTCAGCGGTGACTTCCTCATCGAATGCCAGCTTCATTAATTGAAAAGTGCAGGAACGTAATTGCAATCCTTCCTGAAGCCACTGATCCAAGTGAGCAAGGTATTGCACAGCGACGCGTTTTTCTTTCGTTAGCGACGTAACAGGAAACGTTCTCACAACGACTTGTTCACATGCTATAAGCAAAGATAATTATTTTTCAGTTACCGTCAAGTTAAAAAATATTTACCTAAAGAATCGCATGGTGTCCCCTTGAAAATAATCCTATAATTCGTAAGGAAGATAGCGCCTTCGGCTGGAAGCAACGGTGGACCTCCCAGATTTCCTGGTGCACTCTCCTCTCGCCCATCTGGCAGCAAATATACACGCAATCCTTCCATGATTGCTTCTTCTCCAGGCAGCATACTTGGCGTATTAATTTTCGGTTTTTGAATCGGTGGCAGACGCTTTGACTCCCTATAAACTCCCTCCAGGGTTTCTATATGGATGTAAACAACCCCAGGTACCATTTGATGCAGGTTGCGTATTTGATCTCGATTAACGCCGCCCTCATTGCACACCTTATCGATGAAACGTGACACCATTCTGATGACGGTGGCACCCGTTTCACCAGGATCCTGATCCCCGAATCCAGATTCAGCATCGGCACTATCGCTCTCAGCGACGCTGTTCGCAATACTATTGCTGGCACGTTCGTCATCGTAGTGATGATCCTGCTTGTGATACTTGGTGCCGATATCTAGTGGTATCAACAATGATATCATGCGGTTTGCGTAGTGAATCGCCTGACTGTACAACGTGCTCTCTTCGCTCTGCAGCAATTCCTGCTGCTTGAGTGAATCATACGTTGTCCATAGACGCATTTGTTCGGCAGCGATTTCCAAGGCGCTCGGTTCCGCAACCCGATTAATCACCGAACGTCGATTGCCCCAGTAGAAATCTTTCGAATTGTCACGTGGAGATGTTGGACTAATCTTATCGATACCCAAACGCGGTGAAATTGTATCCATGCGTGGAAGATACAGCGCTTTAATGTCGCGTTGCACATCCAAGTAGTAAGCTGCTTCCCAGAATTGTTGATTTTGCCAAACACTATGCTCTTGGATGCACGTATAGGCGAATTGGATGACTCCTGTGCATAATTTGCGACAGAATGCTGTTGCTAGAGGAAGCAAGGCGGCTGCTACGCCGTGCTCGTCCATCGAAGAATCATCTTGTAGGGCGCAATTCATCAATCTGACTACGAGATCGAATTGTTGATGCTCCAACATCGCCTTATTTCCATTCACATGCTGGGATAGCTCGTTGCAGAGTGCCAAACGAGCTGCTTTGGATTGCAACGCTCTTATTACCGCTGGCAGAGTTTTTCGGGCATCGGAGATTTTATTTTCAAAGATGCAATTTACGCAATTTCTCAAAACCTGAAACATTACATCGCAAAGATAAAGAATTTAAAAGGCTTCAAGATTGAACTAAATTACCTCTAAACGGCGTACTGAATTGCTGACGACGTTTTTGTTTTCGTTCAGGGTTGATATGTGTGGTCCCATTGGAACAATTCGTGGCTGAATTGGTCTCAGTGATTGTAGCCTACAAAATAACATTTAAATTAATTTACTAGAGAATAATATGATTATATGTATAGACTTAGATCTTAAAATATAAATTACTTTTTCTTTTCGATAAATTCGATAAAACATTAACATGGGATAATAAAACTTGTGTTATTGTTAATTTGGAGAAGAGTTCTGCTTGGATTCAAGATTTACAAAGTCTTTTGTAATACTCTGAATGGTACAATTATCAATAAACGAAGCAAACCACACTCAAATTTTGCATGATGCGATTAAATTAATTACTTAAGCCACTCCAAAACGACAAAAAGGCTTATCCATATTACCAAATGTAGCAGAACAACCAACACACAATTATTATAACAATTCTTACCATGCATAGTCTCCGCTAAGCAATGAAAAACAAGAAAACGTAAATTAACATCACTAATCTATCCAAAAAACTTTTGTTATAACTGCCCAGTAAAAATTTTGAATTTCAACGATATTTATAACCACCAAAAATAGAATTAGGAAGTATCTGGGCAAGTTATATAATATATCATGACATGTAACTGTGGTCAATATTATAAATAAGTAACACCATGCACACGCATGTATTAAACTCACCTCGATTTCAAGTCGTGCTTGGAGAGACCTTCGTCGATAATGACCTGCACTTGCTGTGCATTGATTGCAGGTAATGGTGGCTGATGAATCCGTGCGAAAGCACCTTCAGGAGGCGCCAAGATCTTCTGCGAGTAAGCCTGCGGATTTGGATTCTCGTTCGAATACAGCTGTCGTGCCAGTTCCTCCAAATGGCCTAGCATCACCAACGAGTCTTTGGACTCGCGTTTCAGCAGATCTCCAATGTTACTGTAGAGCTCGTCCCAGACATCACAAGGCCTCCACGGGGAGCCTCGCTCGGCGACGAAGCTCGTGAAGAACATGCAATCGAGCACACGCGTCGTGAAGTCGCATTCGATCAAATTGCGCTCGCCCAAGAAGGCTGCCTTGTGGAAGGTGATCACCGGCTTCGGATGGATGCGAATCAGCGTAAGGCAGCTGCGATAGCCTTGCAGAAGCTGCGCGAAGAGGCGCATGAAGACGGCGCGAATTTGTTTGTCAAGCATTGAAGGCTGCGGTGCGCGCACAGCTAGCGGAAGAAATGCCTGGTCGGCGCAGCTCAGTTCCGGTTGCAGAATAAGGCTGAGCGATTCTTGAGTATTACTTAGCAATGGTTCAGGTAGCAGTGGTAAGGAGACGCCGTCCGGCACGATGATGCTACCGCCGTCCAGGTCAGCAACAATCACGTCCATCTGCAATTTAATTTCATCAGTAATATGCTAAAAGTATTTTTATAATTTCAAATTATCACATTGTTCAATTGGATGATTGATTAATCCAATTATCACTTTTGTTCAGTGATAATGTATTGCCCTTTGATCCAATAAACAAACGAAATTTCTAATTAGTAATCTAAACAAAGGTCAAACTGAATGTTTGGTTTGATTTCTCGCATAAATTTTAGTTTTACCAACTTACCAATTCTGTGATTTCGGATTTAAGTGAGGAATGAACGCCCATAATGAATGGAGTTGGTGTGGATAAAACCTCCACAAGTGCAGCAGGCAGCAGAGGGATGTACACATGACTATAACGAAATGGATACATAAGTGCTGTTAACGCACGGCAAGCTTCAGTCAGTCTGTTGTAGCTCTTCGAATGGAAAAGAATCTTGTGCTCAGTCATTATGGCACAAAATAATACTAATACATTCCTTATACCTGTAAAGCAAAACCAATTACTTTCCTGTTTGCTTTACACAGGATACACTTGTACATACCTAATTCTTGGAATAATAAATTAACAGAACTATGTGTAACTGGTAATGAAGGACTAATAGGCGGTTGCAGCGCTTGTCGATCACCGGCGCCAATGCTAAAACGTACTTGAGGGCCTCCTGGGGGTGGCACCTGAATGCATCCTAAAATATTGCCGACTAGCGTCTCCAAAGGGACATCCACGTTTTCAACATACACTGTGTAAATTATACCTAAACAATTCTGCAAAAAAGTCTCATATTAGTCACATATCATATTATGATGTTGTTCAACTTACTCTAAATGTTTCTATGTAATCTAGTCGTGACACCAGCACAAGGCATTTTGGTGCATACATTGTACTATGATGTGAGATTGTGGGCACAGCTCTGACAATACTGTCGCCATCAACTGTATCTTCATCCTCATCGACTGGTTTACTGGGTGTTATTGAGACAGTTTCATTGAAGCATAAGCAGGCACAGTAGTGCCTATTGGCATCCATGTCAGTGAGGACAGACAGGAAGAACCTGGGTTCCTGCCTGTCCCTGGACAAAGCCCATCCTTGTGGTTGGCAAAACTACAACACAAATATGAATATTGTGTGATTCTATGTAACAGCTGTAACATACCCATTCAATGCCCTCAATGAATGGTGTATCTGGCCAGTCTTTTTCAGGAAACCTCTGCAGTATGATGCCATTGCTGATACCACTTCCTAAAACATCCCAAGACCTTAACAACATTGCCCTTCATATAAGATACAAACATACTCTCTTTCTTGTGATCGTAGCCAACTACAACAAAATAATCAGCCAGACGTGACATCCTCCCTTGGTGTTACGTTGTTAGCGTCTTCTCAACATTGCAATAAGCCCATCTCTTCGCGTCGTTCACATGTAAATCCAATTGGATCCAAAAACTTTATCGTCACCTGGTTCCCTTTCGTGGACTAATTGTATTGTATAACCTAGGAATCACATAAGATTTGCTCGAACAGCAGCCAGCCACCACGCACTCTTGCACTCCACGCCAGCGGTAAGATATTTTTTAATACGCTTATTCGCTGCGCCGACACACTAGTTAATCGTATTAAAAAATATGCCACACCCAAATTCATAATATTTTCCAAACGAAGAAATCAGTACGCCATTTTTGACACATACGGATGACGGTTGACTGCTTGCTGCCTGCTTCTTGCCTTTGTGAGACAACATGCAGTTGGATGACTGGCGCCCGTTCATGCTGATAATTCCTGGTGCAAAGTACGTGTGTGACTCATAATAATCGTCTCCACTCGAATTTAAAATTATCATGAAATTAGTATCTATAAAATAACCGATACTTTCGAAATTCAGAAGTATTGAAGTGCACTAACTATTTTGGCACTTTACTCCCGCGGTTTGAAACTTGGCTATGTGGTCGTAAATACCATGTCTCGTCGGACCAACTATACACTGGGAGTAATATACCATTTTACTCCCGCTATTCTTTCCAAATGCTGAAATTCCTGAAATTCTTCATATTTGTAGAGTAGACTAATAATTGTTGCAGGAGTTCACATTAATGTTATGTAAAATGAGTACAAAAATAGATGACCAGTAAAATGACCAGTAGTTGCATGACTTACAACATTTCTATTGTTGTAATTTAATTAAGGTTGAATGATAATGGATCGAATTCATTATTTTTTGCAAATTTAAGTTTTGTTTACGTGTTTATTCATTGCAATAAATATATGAAGACATGTACTACATCACATGCAATTCAAAAATATCCACATTTGTATTCCTAGGAGCAATTGTTTGCCATACATTTCTTATTGCTGTTTAATGCAAATTTTTTAAAATAGTATCATCGCTCTTAGATAGATTTTAAGTTATATTTTCACATGTATTTCATGCATAATTGCTATACGAAAACAGAGGGGAATTGTTTGATACGGAAAAGTGAAAATGAAAGTTTAAAGCCAACAGGAAATTCATTAAGGTTGACAATCATGAATATGGATTTAATCGTATTTTTGTTTGATGATTGAACTCATTTCCGTTACGAACAAGTTTATGCATTCACAAATTCAATTTAATTCTAACTGCTATGTTTTCAACGGCGTTATAATTAAAATGCAAGTGGTGCGTGCACAAATGAGCAGTTATTCTTAGATAGCATGATTCCAAGAATAAGAAACTCACTGCGTTTGCGTTTTCTTTGCGGTAAAAGTTTTGTT
Organism: Aleochara sp. GC000083; assembly: GCA_030264555.1. NCBI lineage: Eukaryota > Metazoa > Arthropoda > Insecta > Coleoptera > Staphylinidae > Aleochara > Aleochara sp. GC000083. Next base: position 17,017 of record JARJDZ010005676.1, read on the forward strand.
GCAACTTTTACCTTGCAATTGCGATTTGTATTCGGCGCGCAGCTTGCAGTTTCGGCTGCAATCTCGAGCGCATCGGACGCGCATCGAGAAAGAAGCGCGCAGAAACTGGTAAAATTGTTGTTCTTCATCAAACAAAGCCGCACGCGTGCAAATCGCAAGCTAGCGAAAATGATGGCCTACGTCGTGCTCGTTCTGATCGTCGTCCAGCTCTGTTTGCTCTGGATCATTCACATGTGGATGCAATGATGGCACACCGAAACTTGTTGCCATCACTTCGCGATTTTATTTGCACTATAAAGTTGGGAATTCGGATTCCGCTCAGTTCCACATCATTTACACTTTAAAACCGCAGTCGACAATCAGATTTCCATAGAATTGTTGTTATATTTGCCTGAGGATTGATTCAAAATCGAAGCCGATTCAAATTTTGCAAGATAATTACATATGTAAGTAAGAAACATATTAGTAACTTATTTAGTTTAGATGTGTGTAGGTATGTGTAAATATTTACAATAATATGGAAGTTATTTGAAACTTCAATTCCGCATTTCACTGATAAACAAAATACATAACAACTTTTGCATGAAGTGGCTGATAACTTCCATCCTGACTTGAATGGCCAATGAAAAATATCAGTGTCTGGCATTTCGATTAACAAGCAATGCGATTCAATTTAAATTTGCGGTGAGTCGCGTTCGATGCGTTTGCATATCAACTAGAAATGAATAAATGAATTAAGTAAATAGATTTATGAAGTATTTTGTGCCATCAGTAATTTTCTAGCTGTTGCATCCAATGGTTCTTGTTGCTGCAGCAATTCGCGCCTGAAATTTGTTTATAATCTGTTTATACTTTAGGGAAAGTTTTCTCATATATTTTGATGCTTCAGATGCATTCCTATCTCGTTGATTCTATCATCGATAAGAGTTGGATTCCATGAGTCGCCTTAATTGGAGTAGAAATTCATGGAATTTAACTTTCTTCGGGGGAAAAGTGTCCGGTGAATGCTGATCCTGCAAATTTCCACGTAAACATATAAATTTTGCAAGAAATGAGTGAACTTAAGTTTTCCCAAATAAATTATACCGTCTCGACGTTAAAAGGTATGCTTACAAGTTGTTTTGTAGTTCGATGACATATATACTAAATTTCATGCATAATTTTTCAGGCAAAAAGAAAATCCTCCATGGCATCAGTGGGCATTTCCCGGCAGGTCGACTCGTCGCTATTATGGGCCCCTCTGGAGCGGGAAAATCCAGTCTGCTTAATATTCTCACCGGTTTCGTGACCGCAAACGTCGAAGGCCGCATCCTCGTCAACGGCGTGGATCGCCAATTGAACGATTTCAAAAAAATTTCATGTTACATCACGCAAAAGGACAATCTCTGCGATTATCTAACCGTCGAGGAAAACATGATGTATGCTGCAGATTTCAAGCTGGATTCGCATCTCGACGATGCCGAAAAACTCGTGGAGGTAAGTTATCCCATCACGCAATCTTAAATTTCTTCCTTTCCATGCTTTACTATTTCACCAATAGACTAGGAAATCTTGCAATAAATCATTTGAAAGTCGCACGTTGTAAATTTTCACTTTTGCTATTGCAATCGCAATAAGGAAATGTTAAAATTTGTTGACGTCCTATCGCATGTTAATATTAATATTTACCGAACGCTTGATTTTGCTTGTTTCCATCGAGTGCAATTAAACCTCATGCTATCAATTTCCAGGTGAATGAAATCTTGGCATCGTTGGGATTGTTAGAGAAACGCGACACGATGACTTCACGACTTTCTGGAGGCGAACAAAAACGCTTATCAGTGGCACAAGAATTGTTAAGCGATCCCATGTTTCTTTTCCTTGATGAGCCAACAACGTAGGTTTCAATTTTCTCGTAAATTCGATTATAAATTGATTATTTTGGAATTTTTTTCAGTGGTCTGGATAGTTTGTCTTGTTATCAATGCATCAACGAATTGAAGAACTTAACACGTCAAGGAAAAACCGTTATCTGCACGATACACCAGCCATCTGATAGCATCTTCAAGCTGTTTGATCACGTCTACGTCCTTGCTTCCGGTCTATGCACTTATCAGGGAGATGTCAGCCAATTAGTTTCGTTTTTTAATAAGATTGAGATGCCTTGTAGCATTTATTCAAATCCAGCTGATCATGGTAAGCCAATCATTGCAAAATATATTGCAAAATTACATATTGTAAAGTTTTTTTTCGTATTATTCGTAGTTATTGAAATGTCTAGTGGAGATTATGGCTATGAACAAATCAATGTGATGAACGAGGCCATCGATAACGGACGAAATTTGTCGTTTATCAGTGAAGATGATATCAAACAAAAGGCACCCATCAATACCAAATTACGTCTGCCCATGTTGTATGAGTTTAAGACCTTGTGCAAATGGCAAATGTACAAATTAAATAAAAATAAGGTATTTAAGGACTTTATCTCAAAGTATAATTGTTAATATTTATATTCTTTTTGTAGAATTTCACATTTTTACGAGTTTTTGGAAGTATTGGAGTTTGCATTCTTTTGGGCGCTTTATACTTCAATTCTGGGAATGATGCATCTCGAATGTTGCATAATTATTATATGATTCTGGGCTTTATAGTGACTACTACTCAACCAGCTCTAATGTTGACAATACTTTATTGTAAGTAAATTGGCAAATGTTGAATATATCCAATATTGATTCATGCTGTTTGCAGTTCCAAGAGAAGCCTCGATTTTAAAAAAGGAACTGTTTAATGGCTACTATAATTTGAAAACTTATCTAGTTGCAAATATGATTACAGAATATCCACTAGCAGTGAGTGTTTTAATTTCAATTTACTTTAAATTCGCATGACTGCAAACTTAAATATTTACTTTTTTTGTTTGTCAAACATGAAATTTTATAGACAATCAGAAAATGTACTTCAATTTTTATAAGTGTTTTAATATTTTACTTAATATTTGATTTTTAGATATTATGCACTTTTATTACATCAACAATAGTTTATTTGATGACTGGCCAACTTTTGGAAATGCGACGATTTGTGATGTTCTCAGTTGGAGAACTTTTCGTCATTTTGATTGCCCAAAGTTTAGGACTTCTCGTGGGTTCAGCAACAATGAATATTGTGGTATGATTTTCTGCAAATCTTGTATCTTTGATGTGCTAATAATTTATTTCTAGAATGGGATCTTCGTTGGCTCTTTCATGTTACTTCCACTCATGTTGTTGAGTGGATATGGCTTCATGATAAAAGACCTGACAACATTCGTTAGATATTTGTCGAATTTTGCATATTTGCGCTACTGTTTAAGTACACTTGCTGTGGCTTTATTTGGCATGGACCGACCAAAATGGAGCTGCCCAGTGGACAAATACTGTTTGTACATGAGAGGCGAACATTTCATCGACGAAATCGGTGTTGATCTTCATCATTATTGGACGGACGTGCTCGTCTTGAGCATCCAATATCTTCTTATCAAAATTGCAACGTACTTCGTCATGCGAATACGCATGAATAAGTAATTTAATAATTGATACATCATTTGTTACTGATACTTTTTATTGTATACGGTTTTTACTATTATTTTTTTACTAATAAATCTTTACTTGTGCATTTTCCTCGTGGCCAATTTAAATGTTAGCTGATATGAGTCAAACGTGAAAGATCAATGTGTTTACTTTCTATTTTGACTCGTAGTTTGCAAATACATGCTAGATAAACGTCGCGTAATGCTTTTTGATAAAGATGTCTTACATGCACGTGCAGCGCATTTATGCAACAATTATTCGCAATAAAATATATTTTTAAATGATAATTTCCAGTTGTTCATGTTTACAATTAAATCATAATTAGTGACAGCACTTAATTTAAAAAAATGCCAATTTCTATGCAAATTTAATATTAAATAGTGCAACTACGAGTATGAACAAAGTGTAAGTAAAACATGAATTGATGGAAAGTGACGTCTGTAAAACTAGGAAGAAACTACTTTGTTGCAACGTTCCAACAATCTTGCGATTTCTCTCTTGAAAGGTTCATTTACCTTCGCGAAAGGATTTATTTACGTTGACTTGTTTTACGATCCACATAAATCTACTCTATTACTTAATGCATTACATTAAAGACCTTCGCATTTGAAATTTATCAATTAATTAATTGTCGTTTGTCTCAACGAAATCACATTACTTAGCTATTAAATTATGACTAATGTCTTGTTAGTTAACAAAGTGGACTTAATTGATGAATGAATAGTTCAGATCTTATTGACTTACTTTAGAAGAACTTGTGCAAAATCTGTGGCAGTTATTACTGATTAAGAATGAGAGCAATCGAATGCTATCAAATTGCGCGCTTTATCAGTTGATTAAATTCCTCTTTGGCCTTGAATATTTTGCTTACTTGGCATTGCTTTTAGAAAAATGCAATTCACTCAGGTACTGCTGCAATTATAGTGTTTGGAACATCGATAAACAATTTGTTTCAGACAAGAAACATAAAAACTATTTTTATTGGCTGGAACCAAGTTTTCTAATTTATAATAGGAATCATTTCTGATAGTTATTCAATTTCAATTATTCTGTGTTTGATAGTGTCTCGAACAACTTGTATTTGATGCATTATAATTCATACTACTTGCTCTTTAATCTTCTGTCGTGTTCTTTAGTGCAGAAAAGGATTGTTTAAGTGAACCTCGAAGTTTTGCGCGTTGTTAGTTGCTGAACGTACTCAAATCAGCGCGATTACGCCGACATCCGCAGCTGGATCGCATTTTACTTTTGTGAGTGAGTCAGTTCGCTTCAGACTGAAGTCGAATATGGGCGCGTTGTGATGAAAAGCCCGACTTGAGCTTTGTCATTTCACATTCACGTTGTTAGTGGTGCATGTTGGTTCGTTATGGTCACAATGGTTGGCGATAATTTGAAAGAGGATTTCGACGAGAAGTGCGAATTGCGTTTTGGACATCTTTCCTATCAGAAAGGTTTGTTTCCTAAATTAATTCTAAGTTGTCGTTGTTATTACTTTAACTACTAATGACTAACACTTAACAAATCTCTTATCATCAGTTTTGTTTGAAATGTCTAATTAAATAATATCAAACAATGGATGCTTTTGGTTCAAATTGAAGTTTTGCAGGAAAGAAAGTTATACTGGATAACATCAGTGGTATATTTCCTGGTGGTCGACTGATTGGCATCCTGGGACCTTCCGGTTCCGGTAAGACGACCCTCTTGAACACAATGAGTGGCTACAGGCATCAGAATGCAACGACCGCATTGTTACAACTCAATGGTGTGGATACCGATTTTGATCACTTGCAAAACATTTCATGCTACATCACGCAAGACATTCACCTTAACGATCTGCTGACAGTCGATGAGAATATGCGATTTGCTGCTGACTTCAAACTTGGTTCCACTCATTCTCAACAGGAGAAGAAAGAAATTGTAAGTAACTTTTTTGAAGACCAAAAAACGGTTGATTTCAACGAATTTACTTTCTTGCAAATTACTACTTAAAAACCTTTTTGAAAACCTCGTGATAGTAGAAATAACTTATTTATAGATCACGGAACTATTATACAGCTTTGGCTTGTTATCAGTGGCCGAAAATCGGGCATCGAGACTTTCAGGCGGTGAACGTAAACGTCTAGCAATTGCAATGGAAATGATAAGTGACCCAAAGATCATCTACATGGACGAACCAACCACGTAAGTCCCATTTGCATTATATACAAAATGATCTGACCTAAAAACGCGACCTATCAGTTTTGTTGATATGCTGAATATTTGCAGCGGATTGGATATTTCAACAACGCATCAAATTCTTGCCTTCCTGAAGAAGCTTACCGAAAATGGAAAAACTGTGGTGTGTACCATCCATCAAGTTTGTGCCAGCCATTTCGAAATGTTTGATTGGACCTATGTGGTTGCAAATGGGAAATGTGCTTATCAGGGCAAGCCTCTTGAACTTGTCGGCTTTTTGAACAACCTTGGGATGCCATGCAACATTTATCACAATCCAGCTGATTACAGTAAGTTAACTGATCATTGATTCATTCCATCATTGTTTTATGTGACCCAATTACATTCATTGCCAACGTTTACTTAAACAATCCTCGTTTCAGTTATCGAATTATGTTGCGGTGATTATGGCAAGGATAAATTAAGTCCTTTGATTGAAGCGTCACGAAATGGAGCAATGTTTCCAATACTCAAAAACAGAAGTATGTTTTGACCGGATCTCTCATTGAAACAATAGTAAACCTGTTTTTTAGTGTCTAATGATGGCAATACTCTAATTAACAAGTTCACGTACTCGAGACCTCAATGGGGGTATAATTTTAGGACATTGGCTCGAAGAGAAATAGTCAAAACAAAGAGAAATTTGGTAACACTATTCTACTACAAATTAACACATTAATTTCTTATCTTTAATTTTAGTTGTTAACTTATTTGAGGATACTAGGAACTAACTTCTTGGCTGTTTCAATTGGTCTAGTCTTCTGGAATATTGGATCAGATGCTACTACGATTCTCTTCAACTACAATCTGATCCTTTGCATGAATGCTAATCTGGTTTTATGTGGATTACTCTATCCGATCTTATCGTGTAAGTATTTAGCCCAGTTTCAATCAATGTATTCGAAAATTTGTATTGGAAATTGCTATTTATACTTTCTATTTCAGTTCCATTGGAGATGGATGTTGTCAAGCGAGAAATTCATAACAAATATTACACGATCCTGCAATATTATACGTCTGTTTCGTTGCTTGATATGCCAATTTCGGTGAGTTGCAAATCCTAATCAAAAATATTGCCCACACTTTGAGCTCATTAGGAAATTTAACGTGCTATTTATTTAACCATAAAGTAATTCGAGGAATGTGAAATATTGCATGTATGGTGCTAAAATATGAAATATTCTGTAATTTATGGCAGACTTGTTGATTGAAATCACGTCATAATAATTACTTTTCTTTTGTTCACAACTAATTACAGCGCAAATTTGCGCATTTGTGCACATTCACTCGTTTATAATTTATGGTATATTCACTCCAGCCAACAATATGGAAATCATTTGCTATTTATATATAATTTTATGCCTATTATATTGTCAATTTGATTGGTATTATTGCAATATTGGAATATTTAATTTCCAGTTTTTGTTTACATAATTATTTTTTTATTCCCCCAGCTCTTCACGATTATAACATCAAACATGATAATTTATTACCTGAGTGGACAAATTCTCGACGTCAATCGCATACTTCTCTTCCTACTTTTCACCATTCTTATGGGCAGTGTCGTCAATGCCATCGGCTTCTTTTTTGGCACCTTGCTAAATCTCCATGTAAGTATTATCTAATTGTTTCGACCAATGAATGTCAATATTTCTGCTTTTAGAATGCGATCTTCTTTGGATCGATATCGCAGCTGCCATTGATGACCCTGAGTGGGTTTGCCATCATGTTGACTGATCTGCCATGGTACATGAAAGAATTTTCGAAATTGATCTATGCTCGAAATGGCGTTGTTGGCACATTTGTTTCCATCTATGGGTTAGATCGACCCAATTTGGACTGTCCTGATGAGGAAGCTTACTGTTTCTATAAAGATCCTGGGAGGTTTCTTCAAGATGTTGGTATTGATCCACATGAGTACATGTGGAGTGTTTACGTGTTAATTGTTTGGTTTATTTGCGTTCGATTTGTTACATATTTCAGTCTGAAGTTTCGAATTGCTTGCATTTAATGATTGATTGTAATTTTATGACCGTTGGGTGATTGTATACGATATTTGTGAATTTTATAGCGAATTTATTGATGTTGTATTGTTATTTATTGATTCATACAAATTGTGATAGTTCTGAGATTTAGAATTTAGAATATATTTTATATGAGTATTTACTAGATATTAGTTTTAAGTACAAATGTGTGTAGTTATTTTTATAAATTATATAAAAATCTGTTGTATTTGAAAATTTGAAGTTGTTTTTATGAATCATCCCAAAATCAATTTAATTATCTAAAACCAAAATTTCCATTTAGTACTAATGTAGTGTTTAAAGTTCTGATATTGCTTAAAATATCAAATTTTGATTTATTGTGTTATTAAGCGTTATTAAACTAACTATTAAAATATTTGCAAGTAATTAAAAAAAAAAAAATAATTACATATTACTGGCAAATTATGAAATTTGTAATTGATAATCAAAATCACATTAGAAATTATTGTTAATTAAATACCACCTTTCTATTAAATTATTTATGAGTTCCTAACATTTTTTCTTGTTTCGTATTCATTAAAAATAGATGTGAAAGTGTAATGAATGAATTCACTATAAAGAAAATAAAATCGACGATAAAGAAGAAAATGTCTTAAGAATTTTCTTAGGTATTTACATAAACAATCTTCAATTGATTATTATATCATTATATCAACATGTGCTGATATTTATCCCTCTAATGACCTGATAATTGCCACCTTTTAATTTGGAACATACTCTCCATTATCAGTCTGATAGAATAATTGGCGACACATGCGGACACGAAAAGTTGTACATCAATTAGGACTACAAGCTTTTAATAATTACCAGCACACTGTTAATTGTACCTCCTCCACTCTAAGGGTATAGTTTACAATTAGTACGTTAGTTGTACGACTTGCGCACATTACGGATTGCATGTTGTATGTTTTCCCGGCCTAATTAAAGCTTTTTTACCTGCGTAATAATTACACACCAGATTGATACGTCCCTCTTATATAAAAGTCATTCAATGCCGGGCAAACCAGGTAGGATGGTGGTATTACATAAAAGAGTGTTGCACGACGCGTCAAAATTTGTTTGTTTTCTTCGGCCGGCCAACCAACATCGACTCGCATACGCGTCTAAAAAGTTGTTCTTTCGGAATTTCTTCCGCGTAAACCGCCTTTAACAACCGCCAAACTCGTTGCAAGTTTATCGACTTGTATCACCACCAAAACAATACATAATCAAGTCGTGATTATGCTGATGGCTCAGTCGAAATGTGAACTTGTTGGATGAGCTTCACGGAAGTGACAATCAGTGCGTTGTTTCAAGGATACTCGCTACACGAATTTGTGGAATTAACCGTGATTTCAACTTCTTGTAACACGTGCGAAAAGTTGCCAATTTTTTTGCGAGGATGAATGACATGGAGGAAAATGTGGTGCAAGTGGATTTGGCGTTCAATAATGTGTCCCTTTTTGTGCGAAATCTTCGAGGTAACTCACAAGGAAAATATTAATGTTCAAATAAAACTTTCGGACTTTCAGGGAAAAAGCAGATTTTGTATAATATTAGTGGGCGTTTTCCGAGTGGGAAACTTATTGGGATTCTCGGACCTTCAGGTGCTGGGAAATCTTCACTTTTGAACGTTTTAAGTGGATGGGATCGTCATAACAAAATCACTGGAAGTATTAAATTGAATGGAGTCGAGAGGGATCTCGATGATTTCAAAGAAATTTCCAGTTATATCACTCAGGATTCATATCTTAATGATATGCTTACAACTGAAGAAAATTTAATTTATGCTGCTGATTTCAAACTAGGTCCGAGTGTTTCACAAGCCCGAAAATCCAATGCAGTATGACCCAAAAATGTTATGTTTACTCTCCAAAAATTTAGTGATTGTATTTTAGATTGAACATGTCTTGCATTCATTTGGACTCGTTGAAGTACGAAAGACAAAAACTTCCAAACTCTCTGGAGGACAACGTAAACGTTTGAGTATTTGCTTGGAACTTTTGAGCGATCCAGATCTACTTTTCCTTGATGAGCCAACAACGTACGTTGTAATTTATAGCGCACTCTGTCTTGGTTTCCGCGTGCTTCTAATTAACGATATGCGTGCGGACTAATTATCGGAGTTTAATTACAGCGGTTTGGACTTTGTGTCAACGTTCCAATGCATGAAGTACTTGAAGGAATTGACGAAACAGGGCAAAACTGTCGTATGCACATTGCATCAACCACCTGATAACGTTTTTGCACTTTTTGACATGGTTTACATCGTCACTCAAGGGAAATGTGCCTATCAGGGTGATGCGAAGTCGTTGGTGAAGTTCCTGGATGATTACGGAGTTCCCTGTGGGATTTTTCATAGTCCGCTTGATTTTGGTGAGTGGCAATCAAAGAACAAAGTTCAACAATTAACATACAAAACCATTTGGAATAATACACGATTTTTGTTTGGTTTTGTTTACTTGAATATTAATTAACTACATTAATTAATGCACTTCGTTTATAATAAGTCTAATTTATAAAAATGAAACGCGTTTGTTGCTTAATTGACGCTCATTTGTTGTTAATTGCTGTAAAATTTTCAGTCGTGGAAATTGCAAGCGGTGATTACGGAGAAAAAGCATTGGAGATTGTTATGGATGCTTCCAAGAATGGACAAAATTTAGATTACATGCCCGAAGACTTCGTGGAAAACAAAAGTAACGTTGGAATTTGGTTAAATTTCAAATTTTATATTTAGTTTTTTTCAGTCTATGATAGAAATACAATGAAACGAAACAAAATTTTAAACAAATGGAAGAATTACTCCTTGGCTGAAGACATCTACGAATTGAAAACTCTTTTTCGTCGTGAGATGAACAAAATCAGCAAAGATTTAGTAATAATTTAGTTTCATTTCTAACATTCAATTTTAATGCGAATTTTTTGTAGTTCCTAACATATTTACGAATTGTCAGCATTATTTTCACCAGTGTTTCTACAGGATTGATATGTTTTGGAATGGGTGAAGATGCAACAATGTTGTACTTCAATTATAATATGGTTTTACTTCAGATTTCTACCTTGGCTCTTTGTAGTACCATGCTTCCTACAGTAATGTGTAAGTCATTTTCTAAATTTCGACCAAAAATCTTGATTTTCATTTATAATTGCAGTTTCTATGAACCGAAACCTCTTAAGGAATGAATACCAAAATGGATACTATTCCATACGAAATTACTTCTTTGCCAACGTGATTTTGGACATTCCAACAGTGGTAATTAATCTTCAATAAAGTTATCAAATTTTATATTAATGATGTTTGAATTTCCACAGTTCATATCATCAGTAACAGGTTCATTTTTTCTTTACTGGATGTCTGGACAATTAATGACGATTGAGAGGATCTTGATGTTTCTGTGCATCTGTTTTGAAGTCGCAATGGTTGCAAGTGCCTTGGGATTTCTTATCGGTTCACTATTTGCTTTAAACGTAAGTTTGTAAAACTTGTATGGAAAGTTGCATATGTTAAAATCCATTGATGAATTTTTATTTGAAAAATATCAATTTTGAAATTTTTTCAGCAAGCTGTATTCATTGTGACAGCAATGCACATACCAATCTTCGTTGTAAGTGGTTATGGTCTTTCAATCCACGATATGGCCAAACATTTCATCTATGCTGCAAATCTTGCATATACAAGATATTCGGTTCGAAGTCTCATGGGAACCATTTTTGGATACGATAGGCCCTTTAGGACTTGTTCGGATGAAGCTATGTATTGTCATTATAAAGACTCGAAGAAGTTCTTGGACGAAATGGGTTTGGAAGATTATTATTTCGTTTACGATGCAATTGCATTGAGTCTTTTCTATATTGTAATTCGGTTGCTTTCATATTTATTTATTCGTTATAGATTAACAAAAGGTGTCTAATTTATTCATTACTCTAATGTTTGTAAATTATTGTATAATATTTTGTCAATGATGCCACGTTTGGAGATCAGAGTGTATATTGCAAATTTGGTTCGCAATTTAATTTGTTATCAGATGACGTAGTTTTTATTAAATAACGTTGACAGTTACATAAACCCCATCGATATTTGACCAGATTCAATGGTCCAGGCATTATCAATGAAGAAACATAGGAAACTAACCGCGTGTGTTTACAAACGCGATGATAAAATAATTTCATGTTTGTATAAATATTAATTAACACTAAAAATGAAAGAATTACGCGCCAAACAAACAAACGCGCTCAAATATGAGGACAGAGTTCATGTTGTTCACTTTTAATTTAGTGCAAATGAACTGGAAGTGTACACAATTTGTCAACGAGTTATAGCTCATTAAAAAAGAAGTGATTATGAATAAATTGACGAGATATAAACAATGCACGAATGCAAATGCACTTTGGAGATTTGTTTATATCCTCCAATGTGATACGGTTCTTATGAAATCATGTGAAATTGTTGCACATTTGGTTATCAGGAAAAACGAAGGCTTCAAACATTCTCATCGCAATGTGAAATTATACTCATTATGCGGGCTGATTATACGAATTGTGAAACATGGACAGAAGCTGACACAAACAATCCAGCTGTTTATTTCCGAGCCGCAAATTGAAATGGAAGCGAACTGAATAGAAAAGTTCGTTATCCTTATCACCAGGGTGTAAATATAATAATTACACACATGGAATGGCTATTTGTTGATCAGCGCACAAATGCAAATCGCTTATTTATTGATGTGTGTTTGATCTTCGTCAGTTTCAATTGGATTGTGTACTTATGATGATCGTTTGCTTGGCACGTGGCTCACCATTACAAATATGAATGTTATCACTTGAAAATGATAACAAACGCCTGCCAAT
>JARJDZ010005679.1:0-20725 GCA_030264555.1 Aleochara sp. GC000083
CTGTGTCTGTTTTAGGTTCGAGTAGTTCCTGGTCGTAGACAGCTAGACACACTTTAGTTAAGATGATCTTGCAAACAGACAAATCTCGAGTAAATGTGATGCTTGGTGAGACCATACCAATTCGAACGTAAAACTGACACAAGAACAATCGAGTTGTGATGAAATTTAGATTAAAAATTTCAAATCCAATTTTAATTTATTTTTTACTATTAGGATAAGACCAAAATTTTGGGGATGATTTCATTCTAATTTCTTGGTCAAATTATTTATTTATTTATTTATTTATTTATTTATTATAGATTTAAGTGGATGAAATGATGTAATGTAATCTAAGATTGTTAATAAATCTTATCCATCGAAACTGAGATGAAATGAAAGTAGAATTTCCTAGACGCTTACTTTTTTGTCGATCATTTTTTGTTTGGCATCTAATTGACGGTCATTTGCTTACACTTACTCCACATCGGTGAAACCGGAATGATGCAATATTACCTAAACGTTTTAGCATCCGTAACAACGAGGCCACTTCTTGGCAGTGTCGCGGCCAATGCGGCTGCCGAAGAACAAGAAGCTGAAGTTCGCTGATGTGAACGAAGAGGCACTTCTTGGTCGGCGTTTGCAGTTAATGTGATGTATAATCGTTCGAAATTTCCGCTCTAGTTCGCAGCATCTCTCAATCTATTCCGCGTAGACGGCTGTTCAATGGCTCTTTGGCTTCCGATGCGCAGTGCTTTGCAGCAATTGACGCCACTTAGTTCTCGCACATAACAAGTAGTTGTTGTTGTTGTTGTGTTTCGTTGTGCAATGCTGGACGAAATGCGCTGATGTTATCTCATGAATGAACGGCTCTGCCATCACGTTATTCTTTGGTCTGATAAAACGATTCGCGAATTAAACTGCGTTATTATATTTGTTACCGTTAGCCATTATGGATTTGCGTGCGATTATCATACAATTGGTCTTGAGTGATTTTTTTATTCTGATTTTTTGTTCTTTGGAGATTTTGTTGCATATTTTAGGTCATTAGACCGCTTAAACTTGAGGTAACATTTGAAGCGTTTCTTGTTTTTTTTGTTAACTACTATATTGAAGCTTATACTTGAAATTTTCTGTAGATCAAGTTGGCAAATGTGGTTTTAAATGCGTTTTTTATAGATAATACAGTTTTGTAATACTCATGTTAAAATTTCTTTCCAACATGAACGTAGACTACACATTGTACATAGTTTCAAATTTTTAATGTCAAGCGTTATGAATGTTAATAAGAACAGTAAAACAGTTATAAATATGATTATGTAGCTTATAAATGTGTTATTTTACAAAAATTGTTATAATATCAAACATGTCACTAAATTACGTTTGTAAAATCTCCTAAAATAATATTATTAAACAATTATTTCATGCATAAATAACATTATAAAGAAAAATTTAATAGAAAGTTTATTTGTTAAATGCAAGTTTAACAATGAAAATGAAATGAGATACCAAATCTGCTGGATTCTTGATTTTCTCTTATCCAATTTTTGAGATTGTTGTGGTCCTGGTTTCATTTAATATTCGGAATAATTCTGGGAAAATTAAATTTTTAAAATTTTCAGGAAAGAAATATTTGAATCAATAACACCTTCAAAATTATACCTGGTATCCTTAGGACTCTAAAACATTCATGCAAAATTTATTTAAGTAATTTACAATCAAAATAAATTTAAAAGTTAGTTTTAAAACTATATTGGGAAATCAAAGTTCGAAAAAGGAATTTTGGAATGAATAAGGTGTTCAAAATTTTACTTTATATCCTATAATTTTAATGAGAATTATAATTCTTAATCTAAAATGATCTAAAATGAAAAATGTATTAACATTTTTAATTTTAACTTAAAACTAACGCTACCTTTAATAACTTTCTCATTTCTAGGAAAATGAAAACCAATTTCAAACTAAATTAATATTAAATATGGTAATGTACCAAAAAGTGTCAATTTTCATTTTAAAAGAACTGTCTACAAAAATACCTTCCTCAATGTTAGGAAAAATTATAATCTTAGGATTTCAAAAAATCCATGCAGAATTAGTCAAATTTAGAATCAAAAATATCTTATTGTACTTAAGTAATTAGTTTTAAAACAGTTCTCTATGATTCAATAATATCTTCAGAATTATCCTTAATAACCCTAAAATTTTCCCCCTTAAAATTTTCAATATTCAATCTTAGCTTTTAAACTTTAAAGTAATTAATTTAAAATTAAAAATAGTATCTTAAAATACCTTAAAAATTACCTTTAATACTCCTAAGGGTTCAAAACATTCATTAGTTTAAAATGAAAGAAAATCAATGAACACAGAATTTTCAATTTTAATTTTAATAAATGTATCTTTATCATCCTTTCTCTATTTGCAAAACACAAAGCATAGGAGAGAATCTTATGAATCAAAAACAAATTTGAAAAAAAAAAATCGCAATTTTAGGAAAATCAATATTCAGGAAACGGAAAATTTTTTATCAATTACTTCTTCCAAATTATTTTTAATATTCCTAAAATTTCAAATACTTCTTTTAAAAATTTCTATACTCAATTTAAACTTTATGATTTTAATGGATGTGAAACATTCATAAATTTTAAAAGAACTGCAACACTTTAACACTAACACCTTTCTTGTTTTTAAGAACTTAATTAAAACTAAGAGTAATTAGCATGCCTAAAAGACAAATGAAATCTCCAACTAAACCCATTTTAATTCACCAAATGCAGTTAACAATGTAATTCGGAGTCAAGTGAAATGAAATGAAACAATGGTACATGATGATCATGCAGCGCACCTCAACAACTCGAACGTTCATTGCAGATAAAATAGGACAATAATAAAACACACTAACAGCCATAAATAAGGCTGGCTGATGCGCTTCGAGCAGGTTCTTCTTCGTGTAGAAGGCATCAACGTTTCTATGGACGTGTTTTAGTCCAAAAGGAACCAGCCTGATGAACTTGCAGAGCGCACATGGCAATGGAGTGAAAGTTATAAAAAAGTTGTGTGAAATTTGCGACCTAGAAGATTCTCCTCTAATGTCTTCAGATCCTTTAGAAATCCCACGTCGAAAAAGTTTCAATTTTTATTTCTGCGATTTTCATTCTCCACTTTCAATCCAATCATTATTGAACTAAACAGATTGCAAATTAACTAATAAATTAAATTATTTAATAAATAAGTAAATAAATAAATACGTAATAAATAATCCCTTAGATTCGAATTCCTATAGTTTCAAGTAAATGTTCACTCATTTACTAGCTATAGGTGGTAATTAATTGAGATAGGAGTCTCGGTTGAGGTTATCGAGTATCATCATCTCTTCGTCGGAGGGTATGGAGCGTCGATAGTGGCCTTCTTCTTCGTACGAGCTCGAATGCGTGTGGCTGGTGGAATGTGTCGGATGCTTGACGATTTCGACGGTGGTTTTCTCTTTGTCGTGGCTGATCAGCTTCTTGAGGCCGAGGATGGCAGCGAGAACAAGTGCCATTTTGCCTGTAGCACACACAAATTACACGTTTACTCCAGCAGCAATCTTCAAGGTGGTGTACTACAGATGGAGATTAGAATGGGGATCATTACCGACAATGAGTGCTGTACCAGCAACAACAGCGATACTCTTATAAGTCATCGACATGATGACACCTTTAACGGCGAGTGCAGCCAAAAATGGGCCAGCGAAGCGATTCTTCTTCCTTCGGCCACGCGCCTCTTCGACCAATCTTGGTAGATTGATGTTGATCACATGTGTCTCCAAGAAGTGAACTGTCAATACAACAAATTTCAATCACATATGAGCTCATGAAAGATAATATAACATCAGAAAGAAGAGATGACAAGTTGGAAATTTTGCCACCTAGAGAGTACTTACAAGCAGCTTCATAAATCAAATCGTTGATGCTGGTGTCTTCGAGCGATTGCAGTTGCTCCTCGCTGAGCTGATTCGCATGATGCAAAATGCGCGCTTGCCGCGCACCATTCTTCACCTGCACGACATCGACGCCGGGGAGCAGGACGAACTCCTTGGCGCGCATGCTGCGCTCCACCAGTTTCAGCGCTCTTATCTTGAGACATTTGAAGAGATCACTCTGCGCCGCACATTCCACATACGTGCGCCGAATCGCATCGAACAGCCGACTGTTGGTGGTCGCATTCGTCGCCGCCGAAGATGACACCACCGTCCGATTTGTCGCCGGCGAACCGCCGTCCGAATGCACCCGGAGGACGCAGTTGCAGGCGACCACCATGAGAGCGCTTATCAGCATCGAGTGCTTCTGCATTTTGGCGATGCGGACTCGGTGCGAGAACTACGCTTTAGTGCACACGCCGCATCGCATTTATATTTTTCATATCGCGCGCATGTTTCAGAGCGCATCTTGATTCTAATTCGCAAGAGTGCGTTCGATTTGCTGCACATGCATTTCAGGCGAGCACCTCCGGATACTTCCATGTGGCACGCAGACCTAATTCTCCTCCTGAATGCACCTCGCCATTGGCATTGCCCACCGTGCGCCTGCCTGCTCTTAATTGCATTCAATTGCATTCGCAAGTTATAGCTCGATAACCATATGGGTAAGTGTATTATGCATAATTGGCATGCGATAACTAAATGCTCAGGATGTGCCATACACGTCAGCATGTAACATGCTCGTTTCGTGTTTGCATAGCGCCCATAAAGTGATGCGCAACAATTGTACGTGTAGGCAGGAAAAGAGGTGCAATTAATTCCGCACGTAAATCATGTGTGAGCTGCTTATTTGTATTCGCTTAATTTACGGTAATTGTTGATGCCTAGAGGAACAAGCTGTAACAAGTCATGTGACACATATTAATAGAGGATTTTGCGATGATTAACACACATTTTTCAAGCTAATGATTTATGACAAGTAATGCGGAAATACACTTTTGTTGACATTTGCTATGTGAGGTAGATTTCACATTTTCAATGCTCTAGGTCAGACTTACTTTTGAATTTGTAAGTCATGTTTCTCAAAAATTTGGGTGCCATTATGACACACTTTAAAGAGTGTTTTGCTTGTAACGAGTTAATTAACATTAACAAAGTATAATCAACTGTATTTAACACAAATAGGCATTACTTATTAATATTATGAAATATTTATTTATTAATCTATGAAGCAGATCAAAGAACTTCAAAAAGGTAGATTGTTTAACTGTATTATAAATAAAATTTTTATTAGAAAATAATCATGAAATTAAGTTTAGTTTTAGATCTTCTTGTTCTATATTGTTAGTTATGTTGTTATATATATTTATGATTCAACAAATCGTTGATAAAATAAACTGCAAACTATGATTAGTGCACCAAGTCTAAAATGCAAATCAAATTAATAAATATTAATTAAGCAGTTGCAATTTAGATTTATTATATGTAATTCAATTAATATATTTTGTAATTCATATTTGGTAAATATAATTAAGAGAACAAAAGTTTAAACCAGAAACAAATAAGTGTATTTCAGATTATTCAAACGTAATTGAGAATGCATAGAATGAAATTCAGAAGACTTCAAATGCAAATCATATTAGTGTCACTAAATAATATGCTAAATAATGTGATATGCAAATTATTCACATAACATCACTATTGACAGTATTTAATGCAGTAATTATCACTTTTCATATAAATAATGCTCAAACCAACTTATTAAATGGAATTGGAATTATATGTATAGGTACTTTCAGAATTTTAAATTAAAATTTCAGAATTGCATTTCATGAATCCGAATTTCAGTAATAATATTCTAAATTAAAAGTGACATTTTCTCTATTACAATTCACAGATTTTAAATATATTTGAAACTCTTTCAATTTCAATTAACAAATCTTAATTACATTTTTTATTTTCTACATTCTTTATTAATTCAGTTACAACTGGAAAATGCTACTTCTTCAAAATATGGAAAGAACAGACACTAGACAGACTCTTCGAAAATGACTTCTTGTCATTGTCCATTACAACAATCATCACTTTTCATAAACACTATTTACAACCAAGGTACTTCAAAATGACGATAGACAAAAATTATATTTATTTTTGCGTTTAAGATTCAATGAAGGCTGATGTTATTTCTTAATAATACTATTCATCATTTTTAGAACTGTATTAAATTCTTGAGAATCGTTGATGAAATTAATCATAATATTTCCCATTTAAAGTATACTTATTTGCATATATGTAGAGTTTCCTAAATAGTTCTGATATAATTTTAGTCAGAATATCTTCATAACAATTTTATAAATACAAAAAAAAATAATTATTAAATAAATCATTATATTTGATAATAAAAGATTCAAAATTTGTTCATTGTGTTGCCTATAGGAAAATATTAAACAATTCCATTATGAATTCCTGCATTTTTAAACTTCTTTAAACATCAATTATTTAATTAGAAAGAAAGCAGAATTCGGTTAATATAAAAATCATATATAAAAAATCATTAAATAATGAAATATGGAATTTTCAAGATAATTAATTGTCTATAAATATTTCAATTTAATTTTTGTAATTGTTTTGTGGGAAAAACACCTTTTTTATGAAATCCATTATAAAAATTTGTTTGTAATCCTATTTAATTAATCAATTGAAAACTGAAACACACATTTATAATTGTTAGTTATTAGCCAACTGATTAAATTTCATGCAACTAATAAACAACCGCATGAAAAACTAATGTTTCCACTTTCTGCACATAAGAAATCTATTTGGCTGTAAAATCTAATTTGTTACAAATTTATTTCTTTCATTTTCCATAAACACAAATGGTCTATTGGCACACTTTATATCATCTTTTTGACTTGCAATTAGCAAAGTTGTACAACGGTCAGGAACAAAAATTCCATATTTATCTATTTTTGAAAACCGCGTCACGATTCTGCCAACAATTTTTTAGGATGGAATGTAATTCATATGCAAATTTTACATCAAATTCAGTCACACAAATGCTCACATGAAGAGATGCCATGCAGTGACTTCTTATCCCGTTTTCTTCTCTTTTGTTTAAGCCGAGTTAGTTTTGGACTCGTTGTGTGATAGCCATAGCAAGATTGGAGGCAATCCTCATCAGCATTTTGTGTTTTCTGATGGTGTGTGAAGTAGGTCTCTCGATGTCGGATTATCTCAATGCTGGTGAGCTTGTGCGATGTGCGAGATTGACTATGAAGAGCGAAGAGATCACATGAATGAATCACATACGAGCTGAATCTTCTCCGCGCTGTTACCATCCCACAATGTGGCTCAGAAGAACAACGAGAAATTGTGTACAAAATATAGAATTAGAAGATGCGCATGGAGATTTTCTACAAAATGTTTTCTGTCTTGAAACTATCTCACGCCTCAATTCAACTATTTTTGCGAAGACTTAGATGTTGGTTTGTGACAATTTTTGGGGAAATTATAACTGGCTCATCAAATTTGATAATAAGTTTAGCTGATTTAATATCTTAATGTGAAGATTCAGCAAATTTGAGATAAGAGAAAGTTTCAAATAAATTTTATTTGAGAGCTGATTTTTTATAGTTAAACGAAAAATTCTCTCACTCTTGATTTTGATTAATCTAGCTTATTGTCTTGGCATGAACAATAAATAAGTAATAAGGAACCGGGAAGTAAAATAAAGAATGCAATGAATGAAAAACGATATAATAACGTGTGAAGTAGGCAATTGGGCAACAAGATTAGGGCGTATGTTGAAGGTTATGATGTGATCCAACAAGAAGAAGAATGAAGCTGGTTAATGAATGGCACCGGAACTAATGAATAAGTGTAAATGTATCCATTGCACTTGCATGACCTGTTGAACCAATTTTCATATTCGTTTACACTATCAGATAGCATCATTTATTGTGCTTATTAATATGCCGAACAATGGCTTGGAAATGCCCCTTTAATTGATGCAGAATGCATGCAGAGAAACTCTTCGAGTCAATGTCATTCGAAGGTAGCAACCGAGAACATTGAATATTAATAAATAATAGCTGATAACTGTAAATTTTTAGGTGTCAAACATTCTTCTCTTGTGTCATCCTTTCCTTTCGTTGTCGCCTCGATTCTTCTCGTTGGGCTGGTGTCGGTTCATTCAAATGTTGCTTATCTGGCGAATCTGTTCGTTGGTGTTTTCGGTCTTCGTAATAAAGATGTGCGACGTTGGCGCTGGTAACGTTGCTGTTAACGAAATGCAAATTACGAGTTGTAACCGATAAAGCGTCGCAGGACATTCCAATCAATTGTGTCGCATCCGATGGTGGCTCTAGAGAGTGGTCTCTGGCTGGAGGATCTGAGCCCAATGTTATGCGTTTAAACAAGCGACACGAACAAGTGACCGATCGTGCGTTATTACGTATGCATCGAGCCATAATTAAGAATTTGTTCGTCTCATGCTGCCTCTTCTTCTTCGTCTCTGAACCGCATCGTAAATGAGAGATTCGACGAAAGTACGTGGTACTAGATTCCAGAATGTAGGTCATTTATGACTTAGGGACCCGAAAGTCTTCCGACATCATGCAGCATCATCTTTGCAAGATGAACTTATCAATCTCAGATGGAACTCTTGTGTGTATGAAATACAAATCCCTTTCAAATTCAGAAATAAGCGGCTGGACATTTTCCAGATGTAATTCAGTGCGCATGAATTAAATTTCAAAAGAGAAGAAATGAAATTTCGATTTGTCAAATGAAATTGAGAATCAATTGAACTATAATCCATGAAATGTAATCCTGAAAAAAACTCAGTTTTAATTCCGAATGCTATAAATGTAATTCCAATTCATTAAATGAAATTCAGAAATTGTCATTTAAATTCAAATACAATTGAATAAGTATGTACTTATAAATTGAGCATTAATTACTGCTGCGTTAACAATGTCAATATTATGATGAAACTAATTTCAAATAAACTTAATCGTTCTTGTTATTAAACTTATGTTTTTTCAATTATTTATTATTAGACAAATCTGAATTAAAATTAATGAAACTGAATTACACATAACAAATTTGAGTATCATTTGCAATTCGCTTAATTACAATTTACCATTTAAATTGCATTTTATACTTTCTGAATTACCATTGGAAAATTTGCAATATCTGCAGTAATTGTTTCTATTGTTGAAAATTGATAACTGAACTAAATTAGAAACATACTCAACATTGCTTTGATTCCAACACTTTTTGGGATGTAATAAATATAATATTTCTTTTGGCTCCACAATTATTTATAACCATCTTTCATTTTCCGAAATTCCTTGTGAAAGGTCTGGTTAACTTGCTTTTCAGAATTGTTCTATTTCTTTCTATTCAAAATGTTTTCTAAAAAGCAAAAATGAAAAAGAAAAGAAGAAGATTCTCAGAGCCAAAATTAAGTTTGAATAAGAAAAAGAAGTTTGTAGTTGTTCGAAAAAAAATCAACAAATTTCTGTATATGATAAATTTCCTCAATTATAATTAAATTGGACCATTTTGAAATGTATAGCTAATCAAGAGAATGCAGATTACAATATTCTGTTAATTTAGATAGATTATAATCAAAAAAAGTAGAAGTAATCATTAACATCAATGATTTCCCACAAAAGAAATCTCACAATCAGAAAAATAGGCAAACATGCCTCAATACCGGATATGCACATATGAGACGTTTCGGAACAAACCGGCATTTAACCGCTTTCATTCGCTCGTACAATACGCGTGTTCGAGTACACACTGCAAATTCTATAATTAAACAAGCCTTAATGTCCAGGTGCAAAGCATGTTTCGTCTATTCGTCGCCTCCCAACAAACAGACACTTCCATTCAGTTGCCAACGAAATTGTACAAATTCTCTTGCAAGTCGAACAGCGTACGCGTACCATTAATTGAAACTCAAAGTGTGTTATTGCTTGCTCGCTGTATTTCATCCACCAGGTTTATATTTACGTTCGTCTTGTGTTTGCCTATCATAAAATTAATTGTTCTCGGTATAAATCCGATTTTATGGTCACTATTTTACGATGACAATCTTGAAATCATTCTTGGGCACTTCATCAAGCATTACAACTCATTCTACATACCTACGAGAGTAATAATGTCCGATAAAGAAACTGTAAATCTCAAATCAAAATCGAGAGATAAAGGAGATTGTTGAGGAACGTAGAGAGTGAAACCTCGCTGGTCGATTTTCTTCATTTGCAATATGTGGATTTGTTGAGCTCCATTCATTGCACTGTAGTACAGTTGTATAGTTACGAGTCAACATTGAGTATAGTTAGTGTTAGTGTACATCCTGCCAGCCACCTGTTAGTGCGTATGGCATTGACATTGGCATTGCATTAGTTGGGCAATTAGCCATGGATTAGTTTTGCCACTGGCTGCAACCATGTTGAAAAAATATTTGCACATGCAGCATTCGCAGACATTCCGTATGGAAATCTGCATAAATTGTTTTCGGTCTGTACGGTTTGAGAACAGTTAAATGTTGAAGAAAATTATTACAAACCATAAACTTTATAGTGAGAAGTTCTGCAAAAACTAAACTACCTCTTGGAAACTTGCAAATTTTTAGTAGATCTTCCATGAATTCTTCCAAGTAGCATCAAAGATTATTTCTTATTCAAAAATATTTTATGTTACTTAATTAAGTTTTGTAATCTTTAATTTCAGTATTGTTTAAACATGATTGTTTCTATACCGTTTTAGAATAATCAAGAGAAACAGTAATTCAAATTTCTTATGCAGATATTTTTGGTGTTCGATACCGTGTTAACTTAATTATAAATTGGTGCTTATTATTCATTAGTATGTAAAATACCAAAATCTTTCATCTACCAATAAATTATTCTTAATTTCGTAATTGAAATCGCTCTGATAATTGAATTAATAAAGAAGAAATAATACTTTGAAGTGTGGCAACTTCTATGGAAGTTAAAGACTTTGTGCTATCAATGTATTCATTCAAATTTAAATATTTTGCTTAACAAAAATGTCAAAAAATTATTTTGTAATGAAGATGGGATTTGATCCTCTGGGTCTTTTTCAGCACTTTAGTTCTTAATCCTTATTAATCAACCATGTGTATTGGTTTATCATGTGTATCTAGTTTTTAAACACATGCAAGAAATCATTGAATAATTACAGAACATTAATTTTGGATGATTAACTTTTCTAATTTGTATCTGAAACTCGGCAAATTTGGAAAATCGAGCCAAATAAATAATCCCATTAACATATTAAGATTGTTAATTTGTATTTTATGAGCAATTAAATTATTCACTAATTTACGAGCAATCAATTATGCATGCAAATAAATTTTTTCTTAATAATTAAGAATTGTAAACAGACCATCAAGTTTTCAGCTAATTAATAAAAAAGATTTCTATTTTGATTTGGAGCTGATATATCCTTCTCGGTCAGGATAATGTTCGTGCAATTACGAGGTGTGACTTTTAAATCAGTGAAATTGAACAATTGACGCTTTAGAAAATACGTTGATTTGTACATTAGGAGTCTTCATTTCTATCGCGTGATAACGATATTCATCCATTCGCATCCTGCGTCCGACGTTTCGCTTTGTAATGTTGTTGTTCGCAAACAACAAGAGCGCAATAAACAAATTAAGATAAAATAGAAGACACGTTCTTCGTCTTCAGCGTCGTGCACCGTTGCAATCCAAGAGAAAGTTTATCGTCTATTTTTCCATTATATAGGAAATTGTATTTTTACTCTTGGATCTTCAAAACATTCAAGCAAAATTTTATTGGAATTGATGAGAGATTTGAAAGAATACAGATTGATTTTTATAGGATTCCTATCCAGGATAACGAAATTCAATTGGGAATTTGTAGGTGCAGATGAAGTCTTTATGGTTCGGATGAAATGTTGAAAATTGAAATCGGTGCGCGTTTGGTTTCGCACGCATCGTATATTTTTTCATTATATAGGAAATTATATTTTTACTCTTCGATTCTGGAAACATTTAAGCAATATTTTATTTGAATTGATGTTAGATTTGAAGGAAATCTTGAAAAGCTGACATTGCAGATTGAATTTTTCAGAGGATTCAAATCTAGCATGATGAAATTCAATCAGGAATTTGTAGGTACTGATGAGGTCTTCATGATTTGGATTAAAAGGCTGATCCTCGAAATATTCAAACAACATTTTATTGAAAATGATGTTAGATTTGAAAGAAAATCTTTAAAGGGTGAAATAGTAGATTGATTTTTGGAGGATATATATCCAGGATGATGAAATGCAATCAGGAATTTGTAGGTGCAGATGAGGTCTTTATGGTTCGGATGAAAATGCTGATGAAATTGTTGAAAATTGAATTCGGTGCGCGTTTGGTCTCGCACGCAGCAAGCGCGCACAACGTAAACTCGCTTATAGTAAGAGTAATAATGCAAGTAATCAACCAATGAACTTGCGCGCCGTCTTAAGTAGGCCATTGAGAAACGCCAATGGTGGGTTCTAGGGTAGTCGGCAAATGTGTCAATGGTGCCGAAGTGTAGGTGCGTGGTCTCTCTCTTCGGCGCGGCCTCAGTTTCCCATCCCAGCCGCCGCCGTTTGGCGCGTGGAAGCCGAAGAACGATCCGCGGAGCGGGTCACACCGGGGAAAGGTCACGGTGTTGCCGACGCGATCATCGGTGGGCACCATCGTCAGCGCTTCCACTATAAAACCGCCGGCGCTCGTCCGTTTCGGCATCAGTCATTCGTATCAGCAACCGAGTGAAGAACACCTCGAAGAACCACACGAAAATCGAGTGCTCGTTGTTTGGACGCTTAATCCTCGTAGTAGAGCCCCTAATCTAGTAGCAATATGGTGCGTCTGCCGTGCGTGTTTGTGCTCGTCCTTGCGACGCTGGCGGTCGCCTCCGCCTCCGACTCCTTCGACAATGCCGGCGTGCGGATCGCCCTCCGAGTGTACGACGAGTGCAGCAAAGCGGACGGATTTTCGCCCTGTCTCAAGAAGAAGGCGATCACCTTCCTGACTCGCCTTGCCCGCATGGATAAGTTCAGCCTCGGCGAGGGCATCAATGTGGTGCGCGCCGAAGACGCCCCCATCTCCGAGAACTCCATCACCGAGGACCAGCTGGACAAGAACCTACCACGTGCTGCTGACGCTCGGGATGCTGCCTTGGATAACATGCTCATGGACAAACTTACCTCGTTCGTCAGCTCCCGGAGTATTCAAGTCACTCTGCCGAAGTTGTCCGCTGATGACCTTGGTCTTGAAGAAGGTACCTTCTGAGAAAAATCGCATTGCAAAACCCATACTGACTGATGTTTTCGTTTCTTGCAGGCCGTGGCAAAAAGATGAAGGGCATGATGCACGGAATGATGATGGGCATTGCCGCCAAGATGGCCACTCTCATCCCGGTATCGATCGCTGGTTTGTTCTTGCTGGCTGGTAAGGCCTTGATCATTGCCAAGATCGCCCTGCTCCTTTCGGGTATCATTGCCGTCAAGAAACTGCTGGCTTCCAAGCAGGGAGGCGGTGGTCATGGCGGTGGCGGCCATGGTGGATGGTCATCCGGCGGCAGCGGTGGTGGCTGGGACAAGAGGTCCTTCGACGAGGCCCAGAAAATGGCCTACAACGCGTACGCGCCTCAATAAGGCCACCAACCAATTTAGACTTTACAATTCTTCCTTGTAACATAGTTGGACCAATTTTTCTGGTCATCGATTATTTTGCCAATTAGCCATTATCCTTTGCCCTTTACAACACTCTCTTTCTTAAAGATTTCTCACCGATTCTTCTCCTCTTCACTCTTCGAACTTCTTGCAAACATGAAGACCCAGTCATTTTTAATACCTAGCTAGTTATACATTTTATTTGTATTTTAATGATTAACGCCCTTTTTGACGTATTCAACTATTTTTGTACAAACATATGACATATGTATGACCAACGCCAGCAAGTTATTTATAATTATTGTTATTTATTGCCGTATTTATAAATAAATGTATAATTTATTTCAAACATCTACATTTCTTCCTCGATACAATGTCACTTCTACAACTTGATGGTGCCAAGATGCTGACAAGATGTTGAGACTTTCTCATCCTGAAGTGCAGAGCAATGTTGACATCTTCACTCCTAATCAAATCTCAAATGTAATATTTAATAAGTTCATAGATATAACATCAGTTTCATTTGGGTGAAAGTATTATACCGCTAACTTGGCGTTACGGCGCTTATGTCTACCAATTACAGGCTTAATTAATGCCAACATCATCAAGCGGCGCGTAATTAAATTCAAAAAAATTCATAGCTTTCCGAAATTTGCCTAATTATCAATGTCCGAATAATGCGCAAAAGCTAATTACGAATGACCAGCGCGTGTACTTATTCCATTCCAATTATTTAATTGGCAGTCAGCAACGGTCCGCTTTTTGCGCATTGATGCCAGGCGGAATCGCCAATACGTATGCAAAGGGAAACGCATCGGCGAGAAAGTGTAGCGCACCAATCAGCGCATCAACGATCCGCCAACAATACAAAGCTCTCTGGAGGCGGCCTTCTGCAAGTGTCAAGATTCAAACGGCGTGCGCGTTAATCGACAACAAAAACACACAGTGAAAGAGAAACAAATGCGTGCGATGCGCAATGAAACGAAATCAAGAAGTTCAGCAAGAGTTGCATTGAGGAGGAGCACACACATGGTGAGGAAAGAAGAAAAGTGCATAATAGTCATTCAGTTCAGACGCGCTTGTCGGATGCCAACAGAAAAAAAGAAGAAATCGCCGCATGTTGGCACGTCGAACGTTTTTAAATAGGGTTAATGTTGGCCGCGCGCTTTAGAAACCGGCAATTATCGGACATTTTCACTTGATTTATCTGCAACGTACATAACCGACACAAACATCATGTCATGCACCAGCTGAGTGTGGAGTAAAAACATTGTCACACATAATAAGTTTAGCAGTTTTGCATACTTTTGTAAATGGCTTTTCCAGGTGCACTGGAATTTTTTGACGAATTTTTGTAGTGGATTTTCTTTCCCCGTCAGAAATTGTATATTTCTATTATGCCCAAAAATTGAATATTGATTCACTACTAGGAATAGAAAATTCGTGTTTGCCACTGAAAAGATACTATCTCGTTCCTGATATAAATCCAGGTGCTTGAAAAGTATAGATTTATGCCAATTCTGGCCTAAAAACAGGTAGACAATTGTAAACAAAATTGTTATGTTGTGCCTCGACATTTTTGCAACGAAAAATTGGCTTTACTGTACAAAATTGCAATGGCTGAGTTATTAGTAGTAAAAACCGTTTAAATTGTTATTAACAATTTGGAAATGTGGTGATATTCATTTGACATTGATGAAGAAATTCTGCAAAACCAGTCATGTAATAATTATTCTTAAACTAAATGTATATCTTCAGAATCCAATTAAATCACATACAACACTTCTGTGATTATAGCTACCTTTACATTAAGATTATTGCTTTTATTGACAATAGTAGTAGTTAATGCGGCGCTAATGTTTAATAACTATCTCATTTCTGCGACTAAATAATGAGTTTCTTGTATAAAATTGCAATGGCTGAAGTTGTAGCAGTAAGAACCATATAAATTAATTAAATTTAATTTATAAACATTTTAGCAATCAATAAATGGTGATTTCTATTTGATAGATTCAAAGGTTCTGCAAAGTACTCCTGCAATAATTATTGTTAATCAAAATGTATATCTTTACATCACATACTACTCGGATTGTAGCTACCTATTAACATTATAGCTTATTATATCACTCTTTATTAACATTAGTAGTACAAAAAACACCATTAATGTTAAAATAGGGTCTAATATAACTATCCCTTACTTTGTATTAGTTGTCATCAGTTAATTCTATCATAGATTAGGAAGCTGTACCCTTAGGATTAATATTTCAAATACCTTCTGCTCTTCTCATCACCATTTTTTCAAAAATAATGTACATATTTGCAGCTCAGATAAAGAGTAATTGATGATTATTTGTTGATGGAATGAACTCTTCCCGATTGGAACTAGCAGAAGCGATCAGAAAGTGCTTCTCTCTTGCTTTAAGCGCTCCTGTTTCAGAATTGCAAAGTCTTCGTCATGAGATACAGTTTTCAGCTAGTGTAAGTAATTCATTATAGATTCTTCTTATAATTGGAACAAATGGTAAATTGGTTCTTTGGTAAATCTGTTATTGTTCAGGGTATGAAATCATTCATAGCAGTGTTTTCAACTTGCACTATTCTCAAGAAAAGTTTTGGTATAAAATCATTCTTGTAGGGACTAGCGCACAATTTACTTACAATAATTTAATCAGCTAGTTCACACATGTTCAGCAATAACCAATTTAAATTTTGCTAATACTGTATTTTCTATGTAAACAATTTTAACTAATGTGTAGTACACGAGAATTAAATAATTATTACCTTAAGGTATACTGTCTTTAAACAAGAATTGATACTTAATAGGAACTTACTAATTATTCTAATTATCTATTTTTTAACTGTCTCACACTCGAAATCTTAGAAAATATTTTATTTAAATCAACAGGAATAATATGGACAGAAATAATGTTGGAGTACTTACCACACATTGAAAGGTCGAGCTTCAAGGAACATTGCACATTATGCATTGGTTTTCATGTGCTGGGTGAACCTGTGCTGATGCAACAGGTATTGTATAAATTAGATTATTCAATATGTAAACAATTACTTATCTTATCACATTTGGAAGAATTCACGCACCATTTACTATTTTCTAATGGTTTCCGCACTTAACAATGACAGGCTTTTATAGTAATCTATCCATTTATTTCTATGTAAACACATGCATTGTTTTTCATGAACAAATATTTTAATATTAAATTGTTACAGATGGAATTTTAGTTTGATCAAACTTATGGTATATATTTTTGCAGCAGCTTTATATGGTATCGTACCAATCATTTAGGATAGTGTATCATTTATATATGTGTGGTCTTTGACAATTAATAGCTGAGGTGTTTTCTGTTGTACCTCTTCAAATTCTTTCAGGTTTTCTTTATCATTAGTGTCTTCATTATTTATACCGTAGCGGGAATCATTCATTATTCCCTCCCCATAGCGGGAGTATTATCACAACCCTTCCTCTTTATATAGTCAGTTTGATGAGTTTTGGTTTTATGATCAGACCTGAGACAAGTTTCAAAGTAAAGTGTCACTTTAGTCCCCCCAGATTCAAAATTACTGAATACAGTGGTATGTCGTTAATTTAGACGATTTGTGTCCAGCAGTCCTAACACTTATAGATGCACCGGGTAAACAAGCATCTTATAATATGTCTTATTATAAAATAAGAAACTTGAAATTCTTCTGCATATTTCAATGAATTTCAACATTTTTCTTGACATAAAATCTATAATAGTACAGTTGGATTCTTGCATTGGTTTCCATATGGTGTATGTTATAGCTGTGGGTGTGGTGTAACAATTGTATCAACCATTCCTATATATTCATTATGATAACAGATTATTCGTTACATGTTTTGTTACACCATCTGTTAGTACACTAGGAATCTTCATTGGCTGTTGGAAATACTTCCATCAACATAGCGCATTTTGCATTGGTTTCCATCTGGTTTATGTAAAAGCTGTGTGTGATTAAGGTATTGTCGTTGCTATTGTATTAACAATCCATGCGTATATATTCAATATGTGAACAGATTGCTAATTACATTCTTTGTTTCAGCATCTGCTAGTACAGTTGGAGTCTTCATTGGCTGTTGGAAGAACTTCCATCAACATAAGGGATTTTGCATTGGTTTCCATATGGTGTATGTAATGGCGGTGGGTGATTAAGGAATTATATCAACAATACATTCTTATTTATTCAATATGTGAACAGATAGCTCATTAAATTTTATATTTCAACATTTGCTAGTATAGTTGGAAGTTGGAGTCTTCATTGCCTGTTGGAAAATCTTTCTTCAACATTCAGCATTTTGCATTGGTTTCCATATCATGTATATAATAGCTGCGGGTCCTTAAGTTATTGTATTAACAATTCATTCCTATATATTCAATATGTGAATAGATAATTCATTACATTTTTTGTTTCAGGGAGTAAAATACCACTTTACTCAGTGGGCGTGCGGCTTTACTTTCCTTTACTCCCTCGCCTAGAGTCCGAGAGTTGGTTTTATGATCACCTTAACAAGATGTTAACAGCGGGAGTAAAATAGAACTTTATTCCATCCTCGATTAGCACTTTCTTTTACAGTTGTACATCGTTAATTAAAACTTCTTCTCCTCGCTATCGAATTTCTAGAACACTGTTGTATCACCATTTCAATCAGAACCGGTCGGTACCAGTCAGTACCAGCGTTGTTCATGCAGTTTGTTGACATCTTCACGGCCATCAGAGATGCCAGTGTCTCTGGAGGTTTCAATGCTCACCCACCACCATTTAAGTTGTATGCATAGATGAGATAGCTGCATGTTTCATCATAGTAAATAAGTGAATAAAATTTCAATATAATTCTTGTTGCAGGACCATCAAGTATTTTGGTAGTTGGAGGAGATGAAGATGGATAGTTGCAGACTCCAGTGGTCCTGTAAGTGCGATAGGTAAATGAACATCTACTTGTATTTCTTATTATAGTATTTATTTATTGTTGGAGGTTTCACTACTTGTTCAAGGAAATGAAGCCACCTTCATTTACAATAAGTTCTAATTGCTGGAATTCAATAAATACTATATGTTCTAATGTATTACATAAGTTCTCTTATTTTAGGATCTTCCATGATTTCTTGAAGTCTACATGTAAAATATGGAGAAATTGAATCTGCCAGGGATATCTGGAAAGCATCTCCAAGAGGTCTCCAAGCAGTGTCGGCTTCTGCAGCAGTCTCTTAAGGTATTGTATAAAAAGTTATAATTTAAGTCTAATTTGTGTTATTTTAGAATCTTCTATGTTTTCTAGGAGTCCACATGATAAATATGGAGAATTTCAAACTGGCAGGGACATCCAGAAAACAAAGCAGCTTGAGCTTCAGCAGCAGTCTCTTAAGGTATTATTTAACAATTTATTTCAATAAATACTATGTTATAATGTATGTGAAATTTGTCTAATTTTAGAATCTTCCATTATTTCTTGGAATCTGCTTGATGAATGTGGAGAATTTCAAGCTGCAAGAGACACCTAGAAAGCATCTCCAAGGGTCCTCCAACCAGTGAGGACTTCTGACGCAGTCTCTTGAGGTATTCCTTTAATAATTTATTACTATAATACTGTTAGAATGTATCTCATTGTGCTGTATCTTTATGTAGTATTGTGAACACCATTAGGATAGTGCTTCATTTACATATTATGCAGTGTGGTCTTTGATAATTTGTAGCCGTGCTGTCTTCCTTCTGTTGTTTTTCTTTTTCTTTGTTTAGTTTTCCTTAAATTTAAATCTAATTCTACATATTCTTTCTTGTTTGATATACACTTTGTGGGTTGATTATTTTCTTGGATGCTTATGGCAGAACCAAAAGGCGCGATTTTTCAAATTGTGGGAGTAAAATAACAAATCATTCCTTCCAGTTGGCGCGCGGCTTTACCTTGCGTTACTCCCTCTTGTATAGTCGGTCCGCTCAGGAATGGTTTTTACGGGCCCGTCTAGCGGCGGGAATAAAAGTGTACTTTATTCCCGAATCGCTCAAAACTTATTTCTTTTCTACAGTAGAAGCTCGTTAATTGATCTGTCTCATGCAATTACGGACGCCATTTTCTCTAGATGTTTCAATGTTCACCCACCACCATTTATGTTGCATGTTTCATCATAGTAAATAACATTTCATTATATTTCTTGTTGCAGGACCATTAAGTATTTTGGGTCTAGTGGTCATATATAAATATTCCTGTAAGTGCAATAGGTAAATGAACATCTACTTGTATTTCTTATTATAGTATAATTTATTTATAGTTGGAGGTTTCATTACATGTTCAAGGAACTGAAGCCATTGTCAATTACAATATGTTCTAGTTGCTGGAACTTCCAGTATAAAGGGAAAATCATCATGAGATGGTGCAAGCACTATTAAAAGTTAAAGGTACCTGAAATATCAATAGACATCACCAAATCACCAAATTGCCAGGGGCATTTACAAAGCATGTCTATCATATCCTAGCAGTATGGGCTCCTGTAGTTGCCTTTTAAGGTATCGTATTAACTATTTCTATAATTGCTATATGTTATAATATCTTTCCTGTTTTATGGTGGGTTTATACAGCATGTAATGTAGAAATGCAACATAATATTGATGTAAAGTAAAAATTTAGTATAAATACAGTAAAGTAACAGGTGCAAAGTAACCAATCACAGTACTGCCTATATATTCAAAATAACAAATTCAACAAATATCTCAATATCTTGCTTGTCGATTCAAATTTCAAATTGGAATTGGAAGATGATGATTTAATTAAAGAAGTGCAGTGCTTTGATTCGCTTTATAATAAATGCAGAGTGTACTAAGGAAACACAGAGAGCTTCAAGGAGACAGGGACATCTGGAAAGCATCTCCAAGGAGTCTCCAAGCAGTGTGGGCTTCTGCAGCACTCTTTTAAGGTATTATTTAACAATTTTTTTCAATAAATACTATATGTTCTAATGTATGACATAACTTCTCTTATTTTAGGATCTTCCATTCCTTCTTGAAGTCTACTTGATAAGTATGGAGATATTCAATCTGCCAGGGACATCT
>JARJDZ010005682.1:0-51096 GCA_030264555.1 Aleochara sp. GC000083
AAAAAAGCGAAAATTTTGCATTTTTAGGTCCCCATTTTTCGGGTTCGGGTATTTCTGGGACCCGGACAGATTCAGGACCATGACCAATGTTATTTTTTCGTCAAAATACTATAAATGCCCTTTGAATCATCCAAATCGGTCCATTAGTTTCGGAGATATGAAAATTTTTGCAAACTCGAGCGATTTTAAGAATTTCAAATCGTTTTTTTCGCTACAAACCTTTTTTTCGAATTTTTTCTTCGAACGCGATTTCTGCTCACCCCATGACCAAAAGGGCATGAACCCATACATTTTTGGAAAGTGCACATCGAGACCTACAATTTGTTTCTAAGTTCAGTTTAATCGGTCCAACTGCTAGAAAGTTATACGCAGTTAAAGACGCGAAAAAAAGCGAAAATTTTGCATTTTTAGGACCCCATTTTTCTGGTTCGGGTATTTCCGGGTCCCGCAGAGATTTGGGACCATGACCAATGTTATTTTTTCGTCAAAATATCGTAAATGCCGTTTGAATTATCCAAATCGGTTCAATAGTTTCGGAGATATGAAAATTTTTGAAAACTCGAGCGAATTTAAGAATTTCGTATCGTTTTTATCGCTACCAACTTTTTTTTCAATTTTTTTCTTCAAATGCGATTTCTGCGTTTCCCATGACCAACAGGGTATAAACCAATACATTTTTAGAAAGTACTCATCGAGACCTACAATTTGGTACCAATTTTAGTTCAATTGGTCGAACCGTTTAAAAGTTATACGCAGTTAAAGAAGCGAAAAAAAGCGAAAATTTTGCATTTTTAGGACCCCATTTTTCTGGTTCGGGTATTTCCGGGTCCCGCAGTGTTTTGGGACCATGACCAATATTATTTTTTCGTCAAAACACTATAAATGCCGTTTGAATCATCCAAATCGCTTCAATAGTTTCGGAGATATGAAAATTTTTTAAAACTCGAGCGATTTTAAGAATTTCATATCATTTTTATAGCTACAAACTTTTTTTTCAATTTTTTTCTTCAAACGCGATTTCTGCTCTTCCCATGACCAAAAGGGTATAAACTAATACATTTTTGGAAAGTACTCGTCAAGGTCTACAATTTGGTTCTAATTTTAGTTTATTTGGTCCAACCGTTAAAAAGTTATACGCAGTTCAAGACGCGAAAAAAAGCGAAAATTTTGCATTTTTCGGGTCCCATTTTTCTGAAGAATTTAAGAAAAATGCATAGCACTTATACGATATCTTAGAAGTCAATAGCAGCAGTCTTTTAATAGTTACCACATCTCTTAAACGCTTTGACAATTTTGTAACAATTTGCTTAACTCGTCTAACCCACTTTTTCGACATTGCAATGCCTCCTGAGGTTGTGTGTTTGAGGTGCGTATTCAAATTGGCCCGCGCACGCCGCTCATGCTCTCCTAATGGGAGTTAATTAATTGCCGCTTGTTAGCAATTGATAGTTCATTCCACCTATGCGTATTTTTCACGGAGCGCGCGCGATCGCCAAACGGCGGCCAATTTCGCGCCGATAAGGTCGACGAACAATTTTGCAATCGTCCTCGCCAATCTATCTATCCGCCCGACATTTGAAACCAATGTTACCACGAAACTTTGCTTGCTTTACAGACGTCGTCGTCGCCCAGCAAGATGGTGATAACGCGCACGCCAACCATCGTCAGCGCCGACCATGAGCGCAACGAGCTGGAGATCTTCTTCCGGAAGGGGTCGAAGGTGAAATGTGGGACCACCTTACTTCTGGTCAAAGGGCTCATCTTCACGATACTCGGTATTATTTTCTCGATCTGGACGCCCTTCAAACTCATCATGGACGAGAGATTACGGATGCATAAAGGTCTACCACCGTTCGAATTATGGGCAGAACCACCAGATCAAATCGTGATGGGCGTTCATGTTTATAATTACACGAATGCTGAGCAGTTTCTCAACGGGGATGAAGATACTTTACGAGTTGAACAAATTGGTCCTATTTTATACAGGTATTTTCATTTTACTGTCATGGTTCTAATCATGGGTTTCTAATTTCTTTTTTGATTTTACCAGGGAGCTGATGACACATCACAACATTACACGAAATGATAATGATACCATTACGTATGTTGCTAAACATACTGCCATTTATTGGGATAAAGCGAATACCATTAATTTGAATGATACTATTACTGTGCCAAATTATGCTGCTTTGGTAAGTCATCAAAATTATCCAATAACAATCTATAAAATCTTCAAGATCTTTCCAAAAATACATTACTTAACGTACTTTTCACTAGGAAAAACTCAGAAACTTAAAAACTGAAATTCTTTGGCTACAAATATTCATTTAAAATTGATTATATTTTAGGCAATGGCAACATTTTTACACGAAGCACCTTTCTTCGTAAAATTCGGTTTCAACATCCTCATGCGTCAACAACGCACCGAAATCTTCAAAACAATGACCATCCAAAACTTCCTATGGAATTACACCGACCCAATCTTGTCAACAGCGCATAAACTAATTCCGCATTTAGCACCGATCAACAACATCGGAATGCTAACTCGGGTAAGTATAAACAATTCATCAACATACCTTATTGCTGACACAAATCCATACCATACTGACTTGCAGATATATGAAGACTTTGAGGATGAAGTGACCATGTACATTGGGACGAAACATGGACCTGAGCGCTTTTCGCTGATCGAAAAAGTCAGCGGATCCGAATATTTGCCATATTACAAAGGCTGTGATGACAAAGTGACTAACGCGACCGAAGGTGTCACCTATGGTCAGTTCTTGACACGACAAAGTGTGCTCAGATATTGGCGCAAAACGGTTTGTAAGGTCGTTGAGCTAATCTATGAAAGTAAGTACAACATTTCATACCTTATCAAAACGTGGATGGTTTAACGAATGATGAAATCCGCAGAGGATGTCGTCTTCGAAGGTCTGGATACATACAAATACGTTGTGCCAAGTAATTCCTACGATCGGACGTATCCATCTCATAGTGATTGTTACAAAGGCTATCCGAGTTTGCCAAATGGATTGACTGATGTCTCCAATTGCATGTACAGTATGTGTGTCCGGTGTTTCTATTGGTAGTGGTTTGCAAAAAAATGTACTTACAGACGTGCCGATTGTCGCTTCGTTTCCACATTTCCTCTATGCTGATGAATCCGTCCTGAAGAATCTCGAAGGTCTCTCGCCAAATGTCTCCGAGCATGAGAGCTACATCTACGCTGAACCTGTAAGTCCCAATTTTAATATATCTCCATAAATTACAACAAAAATACTCACGTTTAACTGCTTGTAACATGGCCGTTCACATGGTTTCTCACTTTTGTGCAAAATTCCAGATAACAGGCATTCCGCTGAAGTCGATTGCACGCAGTCAGTCAAATCTTGTCGTGCGCAAACTCGGAGGTTTCAGCAACGAAGTGCTGCGATTCAGTAATCGTGTGCTTCCGATGTTTTGGCTGGAATATGTAAGGAGGAATTGTTTCAACAGCTATTTAACTTGTTAAATTGCTAAAATGGCAAATGTTTCAGAATCAAACGAGTGTGCCAATTGAAATTTACCTGTTGGTCTATGGTGCTGCTGTTTTTCTGCAACCAGGACAAATCATCTTCATCATAACGTTGTTTGTTGTCGGTTTCTGGTATACTGTACGTTTCGGACGTAGTTTCACAACTTCTGAAGATTATCTCCAACTCGTCAAGAACTACAAAAGCAAAAGAAATGGTTGTAATAATCGACGATTAAGTCAGAATTCAATTGTGAAGAATGTGCATGAAAAGAATCTAATATCGAGGTTCACATCTGATGATTGCTCACCTGAGAAGGATTATGTAGATGATTACAAAGAAAAAGACAGTTTTCTGGGCAAGGAACATCATGCAAATAGAGATGTGATATGCTAGCGATGGTTTTTAGCCCGATTACATTTTGTACACGCTTGTATCGTAAACTTTTTGTAGGTAATTATTGAAGACTGAACATTCTAATCGAATTGGTTGATATTATGTATGAAATATTATACTCTTGTACTTGTTAGTCATTAAAGTTAAGTTATCATCTAGGATATTAGGTTAGTGATGCTTGGAAATGCTCAAATTCGACATATTTTGCCCTATGTCTGCATATCATGTATAAATTAATGGTAGAATTAGTTTTTTGTATGTTTGTAACACTTGTAATTAGCTAGGATATTAAATAGAAACGAATTTAAACAGAAAGTCAACGATTTCAATGTTTCGAGGCATTCGGTGTAAAGTAAAATCAGAATTTATTTCATTTGATTCCTATAAGATATCCTATAATATTAATTCATTCTTTTATGGTCTTGAATGCAAAATAACAAGTTCTTACCTAGTTCTGCAGTTTTGTTTAAACATCGTTTCCATGTTTGGTTTTAGCCACCTTATCAAAAACCTTGATTCACATCTTTAGCAATTGTCATAAAAATTCCCTAACCCCTAATCCTTCGGTCACATGACTAACTCCTTGCAACTAATTGTTCAATCTCTCATTCATGTCCATTGGTCTATATCACAGTAAAAAATACAAAATTCTATGAATGCCCGCATGTCATAAACGCAGGACATTTGGATTGTTTTCACTTAAAAAATACAATTAACAGCAATCATGACAATCGTACTAATCTCGTACTCGAAGCAATCTGAATTCGAGAAGCCTAATAACATTAATTACTGATATACATAATCACATCGTATTGCAATAGAAATTATGCCAGTTGATTGGTTTGATTACAATAATACTGCACCTCCAAAATTGTTATTCTAACTCGTATGTACTCTGGATGTTTGGATGTATCGTTGCATGTCTATACTTCCTGATATGAGACATATGTGAATAGGTGACGCTTACAAAATTACGGCCATTTAATGGCCACACATTTGCACCATCTTAAGCCTAGGAAGCTACGTTTAGCTGATTTACAATTAGATTAGATTGATATATGTCGTCGACTGAGGAGATTCTCCTTGCATCTTTGGTTTCATTCTTTGATATACTTCGTTCGTTTGCTTTCTCTCATACTCTCGATTGGTATCCCAACTATTAGAACGTTATCGTACGCTCCTAACGCGTGATAAATAAGTATAAAAATTAGCAAATGCACCTAGAAGTCACCTGACACCTTGGGGGCAGACTGGTACTCAGTTAAATAGCATTGTTAGAGCTTGGACCGCAGTTTGAAACAAGTTCAGAAGCGTTTTCACGTTTGAAGTGAAGCGAGGCGTTCAACAGAAATCAAACCTAGATATAAATAAATTAAGTACGTTTACATGGAGTTTGAAGTTTTCTGTTCCGCGGGTCTTCTTATTTCAATTTGTCATAGTTACTTGTGCGTTTTCAAGGGACTAATTGAACCTACTACCAGTTTTCATTAGATTGTTGCTTAAAGCTGCGTTTGTATGGTTCTTGCTTGGTTGTTGGTCAACGAAACGAAAACGTTCTATCGACTGATTGATGTCGATCGCCTAATCTAATACGATTTCTGCCCCGCCCACGACCTGAGTCCGATGTGTGCCCCCAACGGACCTCTACCACACCTCGCATTTACCCTTCGGGTTCATCTTGCTGCCCAGTGGACAGTTGAAGACATCGCTAAATTCGCGCAGATTGCTCAAAGAGCCAATGACTCGGAATTTCGCTGGCGAATGCGAATCCTTTTCGATTTGCAGAACGGTCGCCTCCTTGGAGATGGTGGAGCACCATACTTGGGCGAAGGCGACGAAGAAAAGTTGCTTGTCGTTGAGGCGCAAGCCAGGTAAGGGTTGTGGTGTTGGTTTATCCTTCATAAACTCGAGGTATGCATGATAGGCAGCTTTAAGACCTCCATTATCTGCGATATTCTCCCCTAGCGTCTGATTGCCATTGATATTCTTCCCGTTTAGTTGATATTTATCTAAAATTGTTCAATATTAATTCCAAAATCGTACTTTACGGTATGCAACATAACATGCAAAATGTACGTTAGATTGCCTATAGTAACTTTCATGAGAAAATATTTGCTGTATAGTCAGACCGCTGGAACATGGTTTTAATGACTTTATGTTGAGAATACTTACTGTACTGTTTGGAGACGCATTTGGTGCGACTTTTGAACTTCTCAATGGTTGTATTGTTCCACCACTGATGCAGATTACCATCCTTATCAAACTCTCTGCCTTGGTCATCGAATCCGTGGGTGAGTTCATGTCCCATGACGACACCCATTCCGCCATAGTTCAATGAAGCTGGATATTTGGGATCGTAGAATGGATCTTGCAAAATCCCCGCGGGAAACACCATCTGGTTCTTTGTGGCTGTATAATACGCATTGACAGCCGATGGTGACATGCTCCAAGTCGTCTTGTTCACCGGCTGATTGATCTTTTCCAAGTTCTTCAGCAGATTGTAGCGATTAATGTTGATGTTGTTGTCGAAAAATGTATCGCCTCGAATGTTCAGCTTCTGGTATCGATCGTCGAGCTGTTTGGCATCTTGGATAAAGTCCGGATAGCCGATCATGTCACTAATCGCGTCAGCTTTCAGCTCAGCAGACTCACGCGTCTCTTTATCCATCCAATCCAGATTTTTGAAGTTCTTCTTGAACGCGTTGCGAACGTTATTGATCATCGCCTCGGCATGGATCTTGGAGTCACCTTGGAAGACTTCACGTACGAAAATTGCGCCCACGGCAAATCCCAGCACGTTATTCGTGTCAGCAACGCAATAACGCCATTGCGGTTCCTCTCCACCCTCAAAACCCATGAGAGCTTTGCGCAAATTCTTATTGGCATCACGGAACGCCTTCGATAGACATCCAGTGAACGTTTTCACAGTCTGCCATATGAGATAGTTATTTAAAGTACTGCAAATAAATCAAAATTACATTTGGAAATCAACCATCGAGTTTCATACTTACGTATTGCCTTCAAGCGTTGTCTGATAGGATTTTATCAACTTCGTGAGGTTTTGTAGATAATCAGGGGCATAAACAACAACGTTATCCTTCACGTTCACCTTCTTTTTAACTTGACGAAGACCACTTTCGAAAAACAGTTGCCAATTCACCTAAAAATAAAATTTATAATCTTCCACACATTCATGGGTTTAAAACTGGATGTAACTTACAAATCCTGCTTTTTCTTGAAGTTCCTGAATTGTGTACAAATGGTACATTTGCTCCTCATCTCGACGCAATTCATTGGGGATTGTAATGTTGGCTAATTTCGTTTCAAACTCGAGAACGCCTTGCATTTGTTGTTTTGTGGAGTCGG
Source organism: Aleochara sp. GC000083 (assembly GCA_030264555.1). NCBI lineage: Eukaryota > Metazoa > Arthropoda > Insecta > Coleoptera > Staphylinidae > Aleochara > Aleochara sp. GC000083. The sequence continues at coordinate 7,278 of JARJDZ010005682.1, forward strand.
GATCTCCCCCGAGCAAAACTCCCACTTTAGTCATGTATTCCAAGTACGCATCCAGGACTTTCTTGTGCTCGGTGACGTTGAGGTAGTGTTCACGTGTTGGCAGCGTCAATCCACTTTGGTCCACTTGCAGAATGTGCCTGGAGGAATTCTTATCGTCTTCTCCAACTGCGTAGGAAAACAACCCATCGATATTGTATCGATTCTGGATAATCTCCAGCGTTTTCTGGAAGCTGAACTGACTGATATCGAAATCTTTGGTGGTGACATTCCAACCGTCCAACTGCTTCAACAAATCAAGCATGGGTTTGGCTCCCAGAGCCTCTACAGTTTCATTGACATCCAAGCAAGATTCGTAGTACAATTTCGCTTTTTGTTCAGCTTTGGATTTGAGCGCATTCAGCGGTTGTTCGAGAACACGTTTGATCACCAGCTGGTTTTTCTGCTCGAGCTTCAGGAACGTGCTCCAGGTCGATTTTCCATCCGGGATTGGATTGGATTTCAGCCAGCCGTTGCAAGCGTACGCGTAGAAGTCATCGCACGGATCTACCGTACTATCCATGGACGCAAGAATGTCGCTGGCGATGTGAATACATGTTTCGTTCAAGCAGGGCGGCCCCAGGGAGCTGGTGTTCGTCGTCAACAGTTCGTTGTTTTGATTTGTTGCTTTTTTCTGCAACAAGATCGATAGAACAAGAGTTGCGTTGCTGAACGAAGAACGAACCTGTGTTATTAGACTGTTCATATGCATTTCTCTTAGATTTTGGTCGGCTGCGCTTAACAGGAAGGCCAGGACCATGACAACGAAGAGTAGAGTGCCAACAAGGACAAGTAGGGCTTTCTCCAGCATAGACCTCCGCTTCCACATGCTCGTCCCTGTATGATAACGAATATGCGTCGCACTGGAGCTGATTCCTGAAAGAAAACAAGACATTCAACTTTATGGACATTAAGCGCGGTCATAAAACTTGGATAAACATTATTTGTTCGCTTTATGAGATCACCGTGTTGTCTTTATGTTTATGACCTGATAATAACAACAAAATTGAGTTGAAAGATTGAATTACCTTCGGTGAGTTGCACTGACCCAACGGAATCATCATCAGCGAAGTCGGCGTGTTTATATCGCGTCATCTGAAACAAAAGGCGATTAGTTGGTGGTCAAATTAATTGCGAAAAGTCCTCAGAATGCGTACGCTGGTGAATCTATCACAGAAATGCATTTTGCATGCACGTCAACTCGGACCGCAACTGGAACTGGTTCGAAACCGCGTTTTTTTCTGCGTGTTTCGCGGTGACGCGCAATTCAATTGAATAATTGCCGATATTTTCGTCGAGCGGAGATATTGTGTCGTGCGCGAGCCGCAGCTCATCCGACCTCAATACGGTGAAAATGTACTCGACGCGAATTCAAAGTGCGTTCGTCGCAGACCTGCTGCGGCCGCACCAGTCGGCTTATCTACGAAAGTGGAAGCCTCTCTCGCGGAGGCAGCGACGCCACTCGACGATGCCATCCACGCGGTTCGCGAAAACTATAAATAAATAAGTGAAAAACGCGCCTTCAATGCAAACACACATTCGCACCCATACTTACTTCTGATATTGTGCTATTTTGCTGGTATTATTGCCTAATACCGGGGGATTAGCGTCACATGGCCCTGCATTTGAATTTCAAATGCTTCGAACTTTGCATCAACTTCGCAACGAACGCGCGCAAATACAAAACACACAATGATGTGCGGATGTTCGCGCACATTGTCGAGGAAAAACTTTGTCATTTCATACATTGCTTATAAATCATTTCACGTTTGTTTGGATTAGCCTCCTGCTTTTTTCGATGGTGTTCCAAGTAGCCTACGTCCCCAATTTTCAATGAATTTTCTTGCATTAGATAGGAATGCTTCGGTGAATACAGCGAGTTGTACAGATTAATCGAGTTTATTTCCTCCAAGCCGATGTGCGTAAATGCAATAAAAAACGTCCAGTCATAAATCAAAAACGCGTTGCTGCGAATGATATGCATTTGCGCCGTACTTCTCCCACGGGATTCTAAGCTCGCACAGGGAATGCACTGAAATCGAATTTCGTTTAGTCGTGGCCGTGTAGGACACATGTAGGACATGCAATCCGGCATGCCATGCATGAAATATGAAACCGAATTAGTTATTTCCATTTGCCATTTTGCTTCGTGACTTTCAAGAGAGCACCAAAGGGTAAAAATAGTCAGTGGGCTATTTTTAATTGAAAATATTGGTGATTCTATTTTCCACCGATATGAGTTATTTTTAAAAATATCAATAATCCACTCCATTCTTGCTTCAATAAATTTTCACTAAATAACCACATCATTTCTATTTTATTTAAAGAGTTTTAGAGGTTAATTTTATCAGTTGCTCAAAAAAATTACAGTGACATAAGTCACAGGGGTCGCTGTCATCGCATAACCTGTAAATTTCTGACATAACCCAGTGTCATCTTGTTTGGTTCTCTATGGTTTGTTGAATTTGCGAAATAATGAAACAAAAAGTTTAAATAAAACAAGGAAGTGAATGAATCAATTAAGTATTTCGACGAATGTTTGACGCAATGCAATAGTTAAGCCAAAATGTCCTGCGTATCGCGCGACATCATCAAAAAGATCTAATCGATAACCGATAAGAGCGGAATGATAGCAGTGTAAATAAACGAATTGGCTCGACTCATCGGAAAATACTCATCACGCAGGCAAATCACGTATGCATGCGACGAAGTTGAAAACAAAAAGCAATTTGCTTGTTGATCCACCCGCTCAATTTGATCGCATGGATTGAATACAATGCAATACGTGCCGTGGCCGTAAACGATAGCGCAATCAATCAATCCGTGAATGCACGAATGGGCAGCAATGATGAGCCGTGCAACGGCGCAACACTGATGCCAGCTGACGACACGGCAGCGTATCAGATAATAGCGATGCGGAAAAAAGCTGCTCAACTAACCTTGGCACTCATCCTGATGCCGGATTGTTTACCTTCGCCCGTACGTTGTTATCACCACACACCAGCACACCTCGCCAAATGCCGCCGCCGACGACAAAACACTGCGACGCTCCCGCTTGCGCCACGCCAGGATAATCAACGCAGGCGATTGCGTTTTTCTTGTTGTGAAAATGGAAGCGAAACAATTGCCGAATGCTGGCTGTGCAAATGAGCCTAGCACATTGCTGAGCTGCTTCCGACCGGTCTGCACCGATGTCTGATCGTTGAACGCAGAGAACCCCAACTGGAGTGGATATGTGCACGCCGTTTATCGATTTCCTCTTGCGCCCGGCTTTCAGCGCTTTGGGGCCCTTTTCGTATGTATACCGCCCATAATCAAAGGGGTAAATTAAGTTGCCTACAACTTCTATAATCTTACCATTTGAAATTTACATATTTATTGATGTGATTAGCTAAGTAATCATTTAATAGACAATTTCATATAATTCAAATTTCAAGGATTCATATGTCGGTGTTTGTTGGGTTGCCTATATTAACACACAAGAACTATCAAAATTTACTAACTGTCAAACCGGACAATGTTTTTGAATGATTTATCTTACATTCTCACTAAAGGTACCTGTTTGATTATTGTTTGATTCGGAACTAATTCCACTACTATCGCTAATATTGTTGTTATTTGTAGTGTGCCCACATGCAGTCGCCTGAACCTGATTGGAATTTTCGGAATCAGCAAGGAGTTTACATGCTTCCAAATAAACTGGAGGTGGCTCCTCATCTTTGATATCGGTTCCCACCTTCTGGAACGTTGCTACCAGAGTGTCATAACTTGGCGGACCATTATTAACAGGATTGCTGACCGGAGGTAAGTCCTCCTGCAAATTAATAGCATTCTGTGCATATAATGAATGAAACGCGAAACCAGCAGAGCTGTGAATTCGCGGAGGCGATGCTGGCGTCCGGGTGTAATTGCTGAAGAGTTGGCCCAAGATGTGCTCATTCAAATCAGCACTGGGTCTCGGTCTCGCTGGACGAATCAAGTTGAGGCGTTCCTGTCGTGTATAATGCTCCAAAAAGTACTCAAATTCATTCCGATACGGATCAGTTTCTGAAGCTGCATTCAGCAATAGTCGATGGGCCAGCAGACGTTGCTGTTGTCGACTTGGACGGTTTTGAATCCGTCTGCAGACATTTTGCTGTTGCACTCGACGTTGGCGATGTTCTCGTTGCTTCTGCTTCTTGTAATAATGCACACATCCTGCGAGTATCGCACAAATTATAGTCAATAGGAACCTGTAAATTGCAAACAATAATCTAGAGGAATTATCCAATTGGGAGGTTGTATAATACCAGAAGTACCAAAAATGGGCCAGCTTTCTGAAGGCGTTGGTGCAGCATCCTGTTGGACAACACATTTCGCTGCGCAAACATGTGTAGGTCCATTTCTGAGTACTGGCGTAGATTGCTTCACATTTCTGGAGAAGATTTGGGTCTAGGATTGATTGCGAGCTGGTGGTAGTCATCCCGGAATCAATCGTAGATAATTTTCGGCTGATTTCTAAGCCGGAAGGGCTGCTGGCATCATTAACCTGGTGAATGTTACTCTGGTGGCGCTGCCGGTAAAAGGCTAGGAAGCTGGAGTAGTTAGGATCGGCAAGGTACATGTTGGCACATCATTTTTGTAATTTGAGATGACTCACAACTTGATATCTGTCATAACAATTTTGGAAACAGGAATAACAAGCAATTTTTATGCGTTGTGTCCTTTTCAAGGTCATTCATTGTCCTTGGGGATGACTGTACGACCTTGAGAGGATTTATAGTCGTAATTAGGGTCATGTCTGATTAGAAAACTCAACGCTTCAAGGAAACAACTGAATAGTTTAATATAGTGTTACGTTTATTGAGCATCTGTCATTATCAGAGAGATTGAGGGCAATGATGGTAGAAATTTGGATCTAAACGCGAGGTTGTTGAGGAGCCTGCACCTCGCCCATAAAGCTGCTGGGCGATGTCGCATCCGCATCCATCAACCTGGCAGTCATCTCCTCGGCGGCGACCTCCTCGCCGATTGCCTCCATGGCACCTTCACTTTCCTGCAAACGGTGACCACCGTGCTTCTTGTGTTTGCGATGCTTCTTGCCCTTCTTGTGGTGCTTCTTGTGGTGTTTCTTATGCCTCTTCTTGTCCTTCTTCCTGCGGTTCTTCACGCCCTCACGGTACTTCTTGTAGGGTTTCCTGTCCAGCATGTCGGTGGGACACACACGCGACTTGATCTTTTTGGGACACTTCTTCTTGTTCCATCGCTTGGTGTCGCACTTGTCGGGACAACGTGCAGGTCCTGTAACGCGGACGCGGTCTTTGGCGATTATCATGTTGTTCAGGGTATCGATGCTCTGCTGGAGGCGATCCTGTTCGATTTCCTGTCGCACCCGCATGCGTTCCTCTTCGAGGCGGTCCACGAAGAAGCGCACTTTTTCGGTCGCAAGTTCGGGGGGCAACGGTTTGTATTCAAACTGAAAATATTTACATTAAACCAGAGCAAGTTGGATGTCAAAGTACTTACCTTTTTGCATTCTTGCATCTGGGTTGGGATCACTGTACGGGGTGACATTGCTTCAATGTATGCCTTCTGTAACATTCAGGATACAAATACAAACAGTAATTCGAAATATTCAAATTGGAACCTAATACAAACCTCTCGTTTGATAAAACTGCTGGGCCTTACTGCTCGGGGCTTCTTCTGAAAGATGACATTAGGTTTAATTTGGTTATGCCCTTATATAATTCTAACGCCCCGTGTTTCTGGGTGGTCCCATCCCAAATTTCGACGTACATTAGGATCTACTCAAATCGATTCGCCCTAACCTGGAAGAGGCTGATGTTGTACCACATTGTGGGCACAACATCATTCATCTGATTCAAGCCGGTGCTATCACTAATGATGGCAGCTCTGTTCAAGAACGGCTCGTCAATTCTGACACCTCCTTCCTCAATCCCAGCCGCCTTCTTCTTAGGACTCCTGACAGTGCCACTCTTCTTGGCCCTATCGTGACGCTTCTTGTCCCGCTTCGCCTGCTCGTCCTTCTGCTTTTGGATCGCCTTGCGCAATTTCGGATACGGTTTCCTATCCAGCAGGTTTTTGGGGCACACCAACGACGGTTCCCGTTGCTCGCATTTTTCCGTCTCCTTTCCGGGAATTTGAGGAATCTTCTTCATCTTGCACAGCATGCCAGTCTCAACACCGCTACCTCCAACAGCTGGGGCCGCTGCACCAGCTTCCGTGGCCTGAGCACTTGCAAGCACAGCGCCTTCAACCTTTTGGGCGGCGCAATCATGGCAAGTGCTGGTGCTCCTGCGTCGACTACTCTCGCGCCACTTGCGCGTCTTCTTCTTGATGTCGTACTCCTTTTGCGGCTTGTAGGGCAGCTTGCGGCACTTGCCGCACTTCTCCTTCTTCGGCTTGCGCATCTTATGCCGCCGTGGGTCGCCAATCTGATGGTTCTTGCGCCGTTTGCCCATGAGCAGACAGCGCGTCAGATCGCTGCTAATCGGTGTGATATTCTGGGCATACTTTTTCATCAGCAGCAGATGCTCGCACATCTCGGCGTCGAGGTCGGCCCGAATGGGGCTCAGCTTCGTCACAATGGGCTTGTCGCGACGTGCCGTCTTCTGCGCAAAGATCGCCGCGTTCAGCTCGTCGTAGAGTTGCTTCTACAACAACAACACACGATCATCGTATCGTCAAGCCGATTGGGACGACGGCGAATCTTTTGCTTTTGCGGTGGGGAGCGGCGGCGTAAGGTGATGGTGATGAGGGGTTGGATTTGATTGAGGAAGGAGGCGAAATTTTTACCTACGCACAATAAACAAAAGACTCCCCGCAGATTTCGAGGTGACAACAAGTTCTAATTAGAAAATTCCACATAGAGGACAGGGGACTTACACTGTGTTCATCTTCTTCTTTGAAGTTGTTACCAGTGGTGCCGAAACGCAAGGTCACATAGTCGCGGGCACAGGTGTGGAACTTCCTCTTACCACCGCCTCCCTTCTTGGGGTTTACACCTGGTGTAGAGAACTTGTTCATGGGCGGCTTGAAGGTCGGATGGTTGTCCTGTCTGTATGGGCAGAATTTGCACTCGTCGACCATGGGATACGGTTCTTCGTAGCAAGCCTCACTGAATGCCGGATACGGAGCTGGTCGTTTTTTGCAATCTTTGAACTAAACAGAATCAATTAGGTTATCTGAGGACTGTCAACACGGATGACCTTGGGGAGGTCGAACGAAAGTGTCGCCACCCTAGCGACGAAAAGTGAAAGCTTTGATAAATGAAAACGTAAACAAAACAGCTGTTTTCTTTAAATTTAAACAAAATGAATCTTTGTTTACATCCGCATTCTAAAAGCCGCCATTTTGGGACTGTGGAGCGCCCCCTAGAATGGAATCAAAATGGACGTACGACAAATGGCCGCTTGTGACACAAGAACATCTTAGAGACTTCGCAGTTCTCAATTTTGAACTTGGGGCAACCATCATCGTCCTTCTTCAGCTTGGGACATTTCTCAGCGTCGACAGCGCCACCTTTCTTACACTGCTTCTTCTTCGGCTTGCCATCGCTGAAGCACATCTTCTTCCCGTCCTTATCCTTATCTTTGCCCTTGCCTTTGCCCTTGCCCTTACCGGCCTTCTGCGCGAAGAGGCGCTGTCCGCACGAGCCCCATTTGGGGCCCCCGAGGCCGGAGACGCCGGCGCGGGTCTCACGCGGCCCCACGTTCACGTTGAACGTGCGCACGCCCTCCGGGTCGCTCGCGTCCGCCATGTTGGCGATGAACGCGCGCGTCTTCAGCTGCTCGATGTACGAGTTGGCGTCCTGCTGGTTGAGCGGGTAGCGCGTCTTCGGCGCGGTCTTCGCGCCGGGCAGCGACGTGTCCAGCGTCACCTGCACCTTGAAGCCCTGCGCCGCCTGCGCCACGGCGGGCGGCGGCGGCAGCGCCGAACGCAACACTACATTGTTGACGATACTATGGATTTTGTTAGCGAAACGCAATGCCATGATGGTGGTCTCGTGGCGTCGTCGGCCGGCTGAGTTGTACGCCTATACACCCTCCAGCAACCGACAAGTCCTGCCTTCTTTTCGTCCAATTTCCGCGCGCCACTTGCGAAAAACGTGTGAGATATCCTCGGAATTTTGAGCGCAGATCTTCGACTAGTGGGTGCAAGGTTCCAATTTCGTTCGACGGCGGTCTCTGAACGCAGGCGCGCTACTACGAATTTTGCGATTTTTTCAGTTGAGGTGTTTTTTTTTCTAGAATTTTGCGATTTTTTATTTTCTCGCTCGGTGTTCAAGCGAATAGGCTGCGACACTGCATTCAGTACTGGTGAATTTTGATTGAAAATTTGGAAAAGAAAGCAGAATTTGTTGTGCGGGGACCGCGTGCGTTTTTCTACGTTCGCTCTTGATGCTCGAAAGATGATAACTGGAATTTGTGTGGATGGTTTTTTTTACAAATAAACTTTTTGTTTTTTTCATGGCATCTTGGATTCTCGAAAAATAAATTCCCACCACCGAAAGTGGCGCCCCCAAACACTCCGGAATTTTCAACAACTACACAATGTCCCCATCCTGGTTAGCCATGACCCACAAATGTCAAATTAAATTTTAGTCTAACTCAATCAAAATTTTTTTACCCGTACAAACCAAAATTCTCCGTAATCTACCATCATCTTAAACCTACCAAGATTTCTGAATTCATTCAAGCAGCAGTTCCCAATAGTTATCACGTCATCTCCAAAAATGGCGGCGAAATTTTAATCACACCAACAATTTTGACCCGCCTTCCAATCTTCAAATTGCAAGAACCCAACAACCCGAAATGCCGTGCCAATGCTTCAAAGACGTCCTCCAGGTAAACCTCCAAGTACCTTCTTAACCCGTACCAATGGGACTTCTTTCAGCGTGCCTACAGTAGCACCCAATGGATAGCAAAACGGGGCAACCATCACCCAGACTCTGAGAGCGATGCTGGAAGCATCTACTCCGAAGATTCCGTCACTTCAACGATCGCCTCCAGAAATCGGTTATCCCGCACACCTTCTCATCCAATCCCCGTACCTCGGGTTGCTGGTAACCCCTACCTTGAAATGAAACCCTCCACGAAGTATGTGAACCGGAAGCATCTGGCTGCGTTCGTCAAAGCCCACGAGAAACCCAGACATTCCAGCAGTTTCCACAACGAACCAGTGAGATATATCCAGAATCGCTCCCAGATTTCCCACGAAGCCCAATACTATTACCTTTCGGCCCGCATGGAACACCTTCAACCATGTCGCATGTCCGAGTATTCGAAACCGATGAGCTTCAGGTCGCCGACTCCAGATTTCGGTTCGAATAAATATTGAATTGGAAGTACACCCAAATTTGGAACTCTGCAAAAAATACAATCTGTTTTTCCAACTTGAAACGCTTGAAGAATCTGGTACCTAGCTTTCTGTACTTAAAATGAACACTCAAATGAAACTTTTGTTGATTTTTGATCATCAAAGAATCAATATATTAAACACTTACAATTAGAAGATAATGGGATAACAATCAATATCATTCTTGAAAAGAGAGAAAGGAACAACATGTCCTTACCCGCATTAGTGGTGAGTGGTCCCATTAGGTAATCCATGTTAATTAAACATAATACTTACACTGTACGGGTGTAATTACACAAATATCATAAATTGATCATCATACACATTGGTTAAAATCTTGAAGGCATCGATTTGTGTCGTTACGTCACTTCCCAGACGGTTGAATTGATTGAGTTCCGCTTTTTGGAGGTCACCTCCACATGGGCGTCCAATCCGTCCGACATCCTACTGAGTCGTCGAGCCCAAGAACCTCGAACACCCACAGCACCTGATTCAAATCCAACCATCAAATCAAATCTTCCAGTCAAACTTTAAGATGGTATACCTGAAGTTCGAGCGTTCGTTTGCATCATGCTATTTTCCCGAACATAATTCCCCAGTTCTTCGTAGTCGTAGTCCTGTTTCTTCAACCCATGCTCGTACTTCGCCTCCTTCGCAAGAAGAGCTTCACGTTGCATCTGTGTCTTCAGCTAAAAATTGAAAGGTCGTCAAAAAAGTGATTTCCGGTTGAATGGTTGTAGGTATACCTCGCTGGGGACATCCGGGATGACGTACTGCATGATACCAGTTAGGGCAAAAACAATGTGCTGGAAAAAAAGTTTTGTAAACTTTTGGTTTGTAGGTTATAATGGGAAGGTACCTCGAAGATAACAACAAATGCCAAACGTGCGGCGAAAACGTGCCAATATTGGGGGCTCAGTCCATATGGGTCGATGGGGTCATCGGGACCATTGCGGTAGCCCCGATATTGGCACGATGGTGGTGGGTGCTCGATGTCTTCATCTGAACCCATACCCTTTTCGTAATGTGATGTGTTGAACACTAAAATTTCAACAATCAGGATTTCGAATGGGTTGTTTGTAGGCAACTTACACGACAGTGAAGCATCGATGTACCCTACGAGGTCTTCATTCTCCGAATATTTGTATTTGTACACCATTCTTGGTATGAAATCACTTGTATATGCGATTACAAATGCCTAGAAGTTGGATTTGTAAAATTTAGAAGAAATTTTTGGGTTGCCTTACATTTGAGACCACAGCTGCATACGTGATGACCCTCAGGATACCATACCAAGCACCAATGTCCTCCACGCGTTCCGGAAGTGGTCGTCGAGCTTGCGTCACCATTTTGTACGCGTCCAGACGGATTTCCGCAATGTTGTTCAGCAAGGCACAGAGTGGGGCTAAAGGAAACGCGGCCACAAATAAAGTGACGAAACCATATTGCAAAACTGAAAGTAAGGTTATTCATATAAAAAAATCATCCCTCCACGTAAAAAATACGTACTCATTTCGAGGTACTCGTCAAATAGGGCCAAACGACCCGCATCTTGAAGATGGTAATCCTCCTCCCATCGGGTATGCTTCCGGTTAAGGTCCTTGGTATTCGAGCGATGCGAGCGCCATCTCCACCAATTATGAAAACAAGGATTGAACAACTCCAAACAGTTGTTAAACACCTGCTTTCCTATCATAATGATAGCCAATTGGATACACAACTCGCTCAAGCATCCAGCCGGGTCACAAACATCCCCTTTGACCCGCATGAACTCCGACTGTCTGCTCATCGTATCCCCCGGATAGTCGAAGAACCTCCCTTTGAAGAACGCAATGTAGATCAACGACGAGTAGAAGTTCATGAACTCAAAGACGAAAATCTTGAAGGTGTACGAGTCTTCGTATTCAGTCTGCGTTCGTGGGTTCTCCAAATTGGTTAACGAAATCGCAATGCTATGATAGAACTACCCAAGATACATCAATCAAGGTGACCTTCAAAAATCAAAATGGTACTCACTCGAGTTAGACACATAATGATCACAAGATTGATGGTAGCTGCCGAGATGGAGGTGAAAATCTTCGCGTGCTTCTTGAGGAATGGTCCACCACTACTGTAGATGACCGAAACGAGGGACAGTCTGTAGATGATAGTCCCGAGGACAGCCCCCATGACGACGATGACCATGAAGAAGACCGCTGAGCCGGTAGCGACGAATCTGAGGCTTTTGGACCATGTTGGTAGAAAAGGTTCTTTCTCTCTGGTCACGGGATTCGTGCGGAATGTTTTGACGCTGGTTTCGAATTCGGGTCGTGGCTCCTCGTCCTCTTCAATTCCTTGGAGGTCCCATTCCCATTGTATGACGCTTTGTTTGCGTCGCCAGAGTTCCAGAAATAGGGTGGCTGAAATTTGGAGGTTAGTTTGGTTGTTGATGTGGTTTGAAGGACCTACCCCATAGACTCATGAATATGGCGAAGAATACGGTTGCTGGGTTGTCAAAAAGGTAGGTTAACCTCGCGAATTTGCAACTGTCGATTAGTTTCTGATATCTGCACGCTTTGTCACAAAGTGGACAAAGGGTTATGTTTCCTGGTCCGTAAGGATCACAAATCTCTTTGCTACAAACAAATCCTAAATATGGGTCAACTCCTGGTAAGTTGTTTTTTACCTTGGGATGTTGTCTTCGCTATCCATTGTGGTCAGTCCATAGAAGAAGCATAGGGTGCCCACAATTGCCGGGGCATACAACATTTTCGTGTAGAAACCCAACCAGCAAAAATACAACCCAATTTTATCACCGAAATATTGCCTAACTAAACGCAATGGTTGACGTTTATACCATTTTGCGGGACGTGCCCATTCCAAATATAATAACTATAACCTCAAATTGTATCATTACGAACCATTAAGGATATCGGGACTTACCCTTCTATCTAAGATCGTACCATCACTTTCCTCCTTGTCGTAGCTACCTTCATGTAGAGGAAAGCAGGCAAGATATGTATTGTCATTGAGTAATCTTCTAATTCCAACCTACAAATCACATCCTTAAATTTCCTTCAATATCTAGACAAAGAATTTTGAGGTACCTTATCTGTATCATCAAATTTCACCCGGAGCAAGATCTGCATCACCATCATACTTCTTTGGGCACCACTGAAAGTGGTCATGCGATCCTTAACGATAAACTGCTCCTCCCGATCTGCACCTTCAGTGGCATCATAGAAAGAAGGTTCCTTTTCAACCAGAATATGGTTGTACTCATAGAATTCCTTCCATTTACGTCTCCAATTCGCGTACATCGACTTCTCCTTGGACATGTTCTTCTCATCGTCCCAAGCTTTCACTGATATCGTGATGAATCGTTTGATGGGTAGTTTCATCCCCATGAGGGCAGCATACCTCGTCTTGGTCTTCCATGGAAGGTGCACCTTCACGAACCATGTTTTACCATCAAAGGATTGGTCCTTGTGTTCGGTTTCTAATTCAAGGCCCTCTTTTTGCAAATTTTCCTGTAAAATTGATTAAAGTTTCGAAATTGGTACCATAGAGGGCAGCACAGGTCGTATAACTATGGAAGGATAATTGTTTTCAGTTCATTGAGTAAATGAAAGTGGGTAGAATTCATAATTAGAGGGTATTAATTATTAATTGCTATGACGTGCGGAGGTGTGGATGACGTGCAAATATTTGTAAACCGTTTATTTTACTGGAACCGATTACGATTAAGTTTCTCATTTGCGTAATCATTTGTCAATTTTAGATGGCGGACAAAATGGCGGTACCACCAGCAAATCAAGAAAGGACATCTCGTCATTATATGACTACTATTTTTGGATACAAAATGGTGAATGTAAGTTGAACCTAACCTAATTATAGGTGTTTTTATACGTTAATTTGTAGAAGGACAATTTTTAAAGGGGCATTTACCTGAAAGATCCGACGATTGTCACGTCGTCGTGCCTCGGCCTCTGTCATTACGCCCAGTTCCTCCTCCTCGTAGACCAGGATCATGTCAATTTGACGTCGGCCATCACGAAAGTACAAGCTATCAGGATCCGGTGGCTATCGAAAGTAAGTACAATAGAATTCATTAAATTTCGAACATTTCAAAACTTAATAATTAATGATATGGTTAATGGTAGTGATAATAAGTGAGGTTAGACCTCTTTGGTAAATGTCAACTTCCTAGGAATCAGTTCGTGGGACGAGTTCCTTAATGGTTCATTCATCAAAATCGATTTATGCGTGGGTGTGAAGAATCAGGTTGAATTTCTAATGTGGTTTGGTTCCAATATCAGTTGCTATTTATATGGGTTTCATTGTTTAAAATTGGATGTAGCATTTGTAATGGAGTCGTAGGTGGACCGGAAGTCATTACAACCATACATTTATAGCTACAGGACAAAGGATCATGAAAGATTCTGCTTCTAAAAAATCTAAGGATAAAAGTTAGGTTATGTACAAGGGACTCTAAAATGGATCTCATTGGGGCAGGATTAGTTTATGTCACCATGAAAATGGATATTATTGGATCAATCCCAATGGAGTCTTTCCATTGATAGACCATAAAAAACCTAACCTTTCATTACCCAACTCCAAGATAATTTTCAATCAAAATATCAGTCTTCCCACACAACTTTTTTATACCTCGAAGGATATCTAGGACGAAACCCTCCGGTTCTGACGTCGTTCCACTTCATTGTTGTCCCGATTCATCGTATTTGAATTGATGCGCGGTGTAAACCCTTAATTGAGTGCAAACCCCCATGAAAACTTAATGCCCCATTCGATCCGAATCGATATCCAACGCCAGTGATAGCAATCATTTATTAATGATGGAAATTGAAGGATTGTAGAAACCTTCCACATCCCGGTATTAATTCCGATTGACCTCCCGTCTCACCGCGCGCGCCCCCTCTGGGATAATTGCATCAACTCGTCTTTGACGTGGTCATTCGAGGGTCATTTGCGAAACTCTTTACCGGATCATCATCTAATTTATGAATCATTTGCTGCCATCGCTTCATTATCCCCTCTGTTGGTGTCCCCCTTCTTGGAAAGCGTGAATATTGTACGAGACATTGGCACGTTTTTCGCCAGCGCGCTCGACGAAGCCGCCCCCGCACGTTTCCATTAAAAATGCATCCGGACGCCACCTTGTGCGCTGCCTCTAGGTTGTAATCAACTCGACGATGATGATGGCGGGGAATAGTTAATCGTCCTCCCCGACATTCGGGTCACACTGACTCACCGCGTCCTTAAATCCCGGCGATGCAGGTGGCGAGGGTTGCAGGTCCGTGTAGTCCAGCTCTTCGCCGTCTTGCACCAGGGAAGGCAGAGGTGTCCCTGGAAGGGTCGACAGGGTGTCCGAGCTGAGTTGTGGCCCGAAGGCGTCCCCTCGATAGAGTTTCGCACTAGGGCGCATCTTTTTTCCGGCTGAGGTTGGTGGCTGGAAATTCCAAACAAAGAATGACCATCTAAGACCTCCCAGGACCTCGGATACTAACCACTGGTTTGTCCGTTTGGAGTGATGCCCTACGGCTGGGGATGTTGTTCGGGATGAGGTTCGAGTTGCTTCGGGGGCTCTCCTCGATGCCATTTAAGGTTAGGTCACCACAATTTGTCTTCCGGGCGTTCTGGTTCTGGGTCAGCGAGACCGGACGAGTTTTTATGATGTTAGGGTTGGAGACGGGGTTCGTGGTTCCACTGTCCGCACTGCTCAGGCTCGCTGAGATTGAACCCGAGATGGTGTGGATGATTTGAGGGGTTTCGTCACGTTCCATTGGGACGTTCAGGCTGAGGGTGCTTTCATTACTGGCTCGTCGAGAGGACGCTACAAATTTAAACCTTATTTAGTCTGGATACAGAAGTTTCTACATAACCCAACTTTCGGTCTCAAAGAATCCCCAAGTCTCAAGTTTCCCCAAGACAATTTGAACGTAACCTCAAAAGAAAAGTTCCAAACATTATTTTACAATTGGGATATGTTTATTGCCAAGAATTATAGAAAATTATCATGTCCAATGTCCCAAAAGAACCCTAATTGAGGGCCATCATCAACTTTTTGTGGTCCACTTCCTGTATAACAACGGAAATTACCAATTCAACCCGGACAACCCGCCCTCGTCCTTCCCAAACAAATTACAACCCAACCTAACCTACTTTCCAAATTACAAAAATTACCAACAAAAAACAAATAGAAATCAATTACCACAACAACAAACGCATTGGGATGGGGCAAGAATGTGAGGGTGGGGGAATTTGGACATACACGTGAATACAATAATAGAAACGGTTTTTCTCCATTTTTTTTTTCTGACCAGCCGTAGAAATGATTAATAAGTGACGCGTCAAACAAGACATTAAACGCATAGTCCAGTAACGGAAAACCAAATAAAAAACGAAAGTGAACCACCCTTTCGACCCCCCTCCATCCCCGGGTATCCCCACCATGTTGATATACATATTTCAGGTTCGGCATGCACACGTGCACATGGCGGACCTTCAAACGGATATTAATCGCATTTGAATCGTACATGCGTAATCGATCGGTGTCCTTTTATTTACAACGACACAGCCACATGCGATTGCATACGTGAAGAGTGGGGGGCACCGAGCGTATTTGTTGTTGGTCAAACCCCGTCAACGGACAACCGCCGCCGTTCATTTGTTTTCACGTGGCGTCCTACGTGGACACATATGCTTCAATTGATTTTATTTCCGTTCGCTTCAATTGTCTGTCTACGTCCTCGTGCCACATAATCACCGCAATTTCTTTATTCTTTGACAGAATTTTGATCAAAATTCTGAAAATTATCCTTATTTCGTTGCGAAACGCCATCTAGCGCCTTTTAGATGTATTAATTTTGCAAATCCGCCATTTTAATTACTGGTTATTTGAGTTTATGGGACTTTTCTGAGAAATTCCATTTCCCCACATTGCACCAAATGAAAATATCCCAAAATTTGTAAAATTTACTTATTTTAATTGAGGGGGATTTACCTGAAGACTTGTTGCGTTCACTCTCGAGGAACAAAGCGCTATCCTTGCCCAAATCCATCTCTTCAATTTTGTCCAGCAGTCCGTTAATTGTAACGACTTTCATTCGAGCGTCCTCCCACGAGATCTCATCATCAGCATCAACATTTCCGAACCGAAACGAAACACCAACTTCGAATCCAATCGGCAAAAAAACGACACTTACAGAAACAAAAAAGCGCGTTAATTTCGCAACGGTTTCAGAATAGTCCTTTAATGGTAGGGTCGCAAAGGTACATGTCGAACGCGCCTTTTTCGAACACGTCTCACTTCATGAGGACAACACCTCGTGGACGAATTTTGCCGGACGACTGAAACCTCCGAGTCACTCAGCAGGCACATGTTGGTTGAAGGTGGGCGAAAGTTGGAGCGTCGCGACGCGCAATTGCGGCGCTACCATCGTTGCCATCGCTGCCGTCACCCGCATCGTCACCGGCAATTCAAACACCGAATTCCAAACCGCCGAAACACCCACCAGGCATTCCAATCAACAGCCAAACATCACGAGCATCAGCCGCCATCTTGTCATGCTCCCGATTGTTTGCAACAAATGACCATAAAATGGCCGATGCATGGTATTGATTGCGGTGGCGTTTCGTTTTTGTTTTTCGTCAATGATGATGCGACGATTGGGGACACTCAATAGAAACTTTCCAATTAATAATAAATAATCATCCAGGTGGCTGGGTTACCATGCGGGAGGCGCGTTCGCATGTGTTTTCACATTGCGCTGGTATGGGTGCAATAATAAAATCAATTTTCATTTACTCTTCGCTTGTGTCTCCACGGATAGCGGCCCGCTATCTCAGCCCGCGTTAAATTGCATGGCGAAACGGGTCAGCTAATATAATAATTCATGCCACATCAAATCCGAGAAGTAAATTGCGTGTATCAGCGTGCAATTACTCTTTCTCGCAACGATTAAATTGCATTTTGTTCAAACGTCGTGAAGTGCACCGCTAGGTATTGAAATTATTAATTAATGCATTCGTATTAATTATTTAGAAATGACGTCATTATCAGCGTAGCTTGCTATACAATGAGATTTCTGATTTGGTTACATATGATTCAAGAGTATTCTTAGGAATTCCTAGGAATGATAACTAAATTTAGAGTCATACATCTGTTTTTGTCCTATGACTAAAAATTGTCTTCCAACTTATCAATTACTGATACAATTTGTTCCTTAATTATACAATTCACAATTCATTTAATTACTCAGTTCACAAAATTGATTTCAAAAAGTTGATTTACATGCAGAAAACATTTCATTACTAAAATCAAGTTTCCTGAACAATTTTACATACTTTTTCTGTCATTTTCTGGCATCCTTTTATAACTGGAAAAATAATGAATACTTGATAATTCATAAGTCCAAATCAACATAGGAGAAAATTGCCAATCATCGATATTAAGCAAAATGATAATAATGAAGGATAATGTCATACGTTTATCGAATTATGTGTCGGCGCATTCATGAACTTCAATTTCAAAGTCAGTTCGGAAAACTGTTGAAATTTCGTTAATTATTTACAATGGTAAATGCACCTACTCTATTTGTACACCATTAACAAACATGCATGGTGTTCACATAAACTCTTCAACATTTCCTTCTTCTATATATCATTTTCAATATCTCAATTCGCCCACAATTCTTCACAACATGTTTTCTTACAATAAACAACTTTTTGTCATTACTTAATCGACATATTCATTAACTTAATGATGTAAATTCAAGACAAGAGTTCTTGGACAACTAAATAATTGAACACAATTGCAACAATAGCTGAACACCTTGTAACTTTAAGAAATGATAATGCGGATGCTATCTATCGACCCATCGGAAATGAATACACAATAATATCAAGAAAATGCATGGCATTGGGCCACATTTCTGATAGCATAAGCAAAACATTAGAATGCGTTGGACGAATTTGTTTGACTATGCATTTTTCAATCAATGAACAACGAATTATAACTTATTGTTAATAGAATCCATCGTCGATTTGTGATGATGTTGTCGTTGGATATTCTTCACTCTTCATTTTGTTGATTCCTTGATGTTCTATTCCAAAACTTTCCACTCTTGCGTTTCATTCCGTTTCGGTAGTCCCACATTTAACGGCTTCCTATAAAAGACATTTTATTAACATTACCATTAGCAGCTAATAGATTCACACACAAAGAGGGAATTAAATATCTAATAGGTTGATGCGTGGGCGACGATTATTATCGCTATTTACCATCAGTTAGCAATCCATTTGGGCCACTACCAAAACCATGTTACCTTCAAACATTTACGTTGTCCTCTTTGGAGCTTATTCCAGCATTTCAATTGAGAATAATGAATATTATATTTATTTCATTCACGTTACGTTTGAAGCCAGCTGTATTATACCTCATTCTTCACACGATAGATACCTGGTAATCAATTCCTCCAGAGACAACATATTTAATAATATGTTCTTCAGCGTGAAAACCAACATATGAAATTACACTGGGTTGTTATTATTTGTGCAGATTTAAAGAAAACACCGAATTTCTTCCAACTGTTTCCAAACATAACCCTACTTATTATGAAGAAACATATGTACCTAGAATGCACCTGAAAAAGTTCAATTTTAATTAGTTTTCTTTCTAATTTACTAAATGTTACTTATAAATCCAATGTTTCAAAGAGTAACATTTAAAATTATTATTTTGTTTTTATAATAGGCAACCAGTCATACACGTCTCCGAAGTGTCACTCACGAAGATGACCGAGGCAGATTTTAAGATTTGTTGCAACTTGACATGCAAAAAATGTTTTCAAGCGTTGTTTGCAATATTCTTATCGCTCTCCAAGCGGCCTCTTAGTATTATTTAATCTCTTATCGTTGCGTTTTCTTGAAAGGTAGTGTATTGTTGTGTTTTGTAGCTTATAATCTGTTGCACTGATATTCGGTAGTTCGACGAATTGAATTTTCTGCATTCCGTACCATGCTACTTGATTTTCTAGATGTAAGTACATTCAATTAAGGTTCTAACAATTAAAGCCTAGAGGGGTATTTATATACACACCCAAAGTTGGCAAAATGGCGGTAATACACCGTAAACAACTAGCAATTGTTTTAAGCAAATTCTTCATGATAAAATTGAAAACTTGATGAAGATGCATATTTTCATGCCTCAATCCCTTGTTTTATTCTTTATAATGTTGGTTACTAATATATTTGCACATTTACTACTTTACATATCTTCACAAATAACAATTGACATTTCTTTACAGATTTGGACTCCGTTGATCCCATTAGATTCTGCAAGCTGAACCTGTTTCATCATGGAGATGTAGGTGATACAATTAATTTCTTAATTCTAATGTAATCATTCATAATATTCGCCGTTACTTAGAGAAATTTCTTATTTTAATTTCAGATGCATCAGTTTTCGTCCTAACATAGATATCATTTTATTGTCGGGAGTTTACGGCTAGCTTTTCTCTGAACATTGAATAATGTTCAAAATCAATCTAGGGCAGTCCGCTAATCGTCGAAATTTAAGTACCGCGATATAATTTAGCTTTTTAGTGCCAGATTTGCATCAGTCATTTCCATGGAAGCTGCTGAAAAGGTAGGCCCCTACTAATTTTTCCCTATCTCAAGATTCAAGTACAAATTTATCAATTTTATTATTACGAATTGGAGCTCATTTACACATTCGGCGCTTGCACACTTAAACACATTCATCATATTTGCACAATCAAATAACTATTACATGAGGATGGAAAAGAAACATAACATTTATGTTCATTATACAATCAGCTGGTGGGTTAGACCACGCGCCTCACTTCGAAGAAGCGCTTCAAGTAGTAGACCTGGCCCATCGTCATCGCGACGAGAATCAGCGCCTCGAAGAAGCTCCACAGCACGACGCGGCTGTTTGTGCTTTCGTTGATAGAACGATGAATGCGGTCGCGCACTTGCATATATTCTTGTTCGTGTTTCACGCTTGCGAGAGCGCCGCTCAGCTCGCGAATCATATCCTCCAATTTGGTCGCACTCTCTCCCTCAGCCTTTGGCTCATCTGGTTTCGGAGGCTCCCCAATGGCCATATTGAACATGACCACCTTGGGCGTCATCGTCGACATGCGATTCGAGAAACAATACGTGTAGACGCCCGGCACATGGGCAGCAAACGTATATTTGCCTGACGATTCACGTTCGCCATTGTAGATCACTTTGCCATCAGGTCCAACAATTCGCACATCAATATCGAGGAACCCACCTTCAGCTATCTCAAATGTTAGGCCTAAAATACAAATATTTAGTACACGTTTCGATCTTAGTTGGTTTCTGGTAACGAATTATGATAGTCTTATCAGGTATTAGTTTATATTTACCCATTTTGGTGCCAGCTTCTACTTTGTCAAAGAAGCATTCCTCTGCATGAGCATCAACTGTTATGAAATAGGCGGACGACGTATTGATGATGGCGAAGACAATGAGAAACGTTCCAAAGAGTGCGTGTTGCATCGCGTATTCTTATTTTGCGCTAATCGTGGCTGAAATCTGCAATAATAATATGAGCCCACTTGCAGGAGTTGCTCATTTGTGCATCGGCCACGTATTTAACCTAAAAACTGATGATAATGTTGACGTTTACCGTGCAAATGCGATTATACAGAATGTTCACGTCCACGTAACGTTTTTCATTAAATGATAGCATTTTTAATGAGGGTATAAAATTTTAACAATTATTCATACAATAGGATTAATGTTTATGCGATTTTCATGTATTTAAAGTGAGGAAAAATACCTAATTTGAATTATATATTGCAAGAATTAATTTCAACCTAAGTAGCAGGACATATGGTATATTCTTTTATCAACTCTCTGATCGGTGGCGCCCTCAACGGAAATTTTCTTAAGCACAAAAATGTAGAAATCAAACTAATTTTATTTAATTCGCCCAAAATAGATAACATAATGGCAGTGATCGAGTTCTACAATAAATCGCGTTAACATATCAATTATTTAGTAAAGTGGGGAAAAGCATTACAATAGATTTGCCCGAAATCCAAGTCCCAACTTAAATAATAAATTAAAATATTCAACCAATAACTAGATGCAGCAATTATAAGGTAAACTAAATTGATTCATATTTTTCGTCGTTTAACAAGAGTGTCCGACATACTCTTTAGCGCTTTGCGAGACTTCTTAGGCGTTGTTTCTTCAACGGGCGAAAGCGAACGTTGCAATTCAGCCACTGCCATTCGATCTTTATAAAATAATTTCTTCATTTCCGGAGTAACATCCAGTTGGGTGTTTTCCAATGCTTCAATAATCGACGTGCCGCCATAAGTTCGCTGATGTGAATCGGCATTATTCGCAATTAATATTTTAACGACTTCAACTGCAAATAGAAACAGAGATTAATTGAACTCATAATAAGTTAGGGACATAAACGAGTAAAGTACCGTGGTTATTTTCAATCGCATGATAGAGCGGTGATCGACCAAAGGTTAAATCTTTGCAGTTAACGTCCGCGTTGAAGTTTAGTAACAATTCCACATAGCTGCAAAGGCCATGTTTGGCCGCCAAATGAAGAGGAGTATCTCCTAAAAATAGTTCATCATTTGATAATTATATCGATAACGAAACTTCTAGAGATCTTACCATCCTCGTTATGTTTGTTGATGTTATTGTGTATCGTTGCGACATCGACGATATTCAATACAGCATCACTCAGCAAGTTTTCAAGTGTCTTGTACTCGACAGCGAGATGTAAAAGCGTATTATTGTTCCCATCCGTAGCATCGAATCTCGCTCCGTATTTTAGCATTATCGCGATGATCTCCGGAGATATTGCTTGATGCATAACTGCATAATGAAGAGGCGTCTAAAAAGATTAAATTGTAAACATTTTTATACATCTCATTCATTTGTGATGGAAAACCTCAATTTGAATGTAGGCTTGGAGAAGGAGAAATTGTGGATATAAGAAGTCCAAAAATTATTATCTCTCATGGAATCAGTGTCTTATGTGTCAGCAATTTCCCACAATTGAAACAGTTCAAATTCTTGAAAGATGAAGCTACTCTATTGTAATGAATCATTACCAGATTGATTTGTCCAAAGTCTGTGATTCATTGAAATGTTTCATGCTAAATAAAGTAAGAAAATTTCCCACACAAAAATCACTGATAACATCAGATACAATAATTTTTGAAACTACTTACACAGTCATCATGATTGTACAATGCTTCCAATGGCTTCTCTTGCAACTTCAATATTATGCAATATTTTTGCACTTCAAGCTGGTTATTATTTAATACTGCCTTGTGCAACAGCCTAAAACAATCACAAAAAAATTACCTCTCTGCTCAGCATTTACATGGTTTCTTACTTACCTATCTCCATTTTCATCAATTATTCTATCACACATTTGTAGATATTTGTAAAATTCTATAAACATCAGTTTGTTTTGTTGAACTTTTGTAATTTTACCAATATTCATATTTGGCCTTTGAAGTTTATATCCCATGCTAACATCTTTAATAACAGCATCGCTTACATGGATATCTGTATTGTACATCATCAAAGAACCATGAGACTCCTTTAGATTTTCAGGAAGGTTCTTCATAAGAAAGCGATATAATTGTGTTAATTCTTCTTCACATTCAGCCAGCTCCTCAAAGGAACTCTTATGCAGTCGTTCTGTCACATCTTTTAAAACACTGTTCAATGTATTGTTCGCTTTTATATGACTTTTGCACTCTCTAGTTCTTTCATTTGCAATCAGCATCTCAATATCATTGAGGAACTTTGCACCCAGAGATTTGATTTCACTCATCACAACACTCTTATTTATACTATTTGTGTTATTACTTTCATGTGTTGTACACTTATTAAGTCCCTTCTCATTTAGCTGCTGAATCTCATCAATTAACACTTGATTTCTGCTTTTTAACTTCACATGCTCATCTTTTAAATTATTAACTTCATGTTTTAATTGATCAATTTGAGTAGTATAAATGGTTTTAGTCTGATTCATAAATCTATTGATGATATCAATTAGTATGACATCAACTACAGGCACAACATTTTTAAGATCTTGCATAAATTTAGCTTTGATGTTTTTTTCTTCCGGATGCATAGTTCCCAATAAACTTGTACTTTGTGATTTATGCATTGCTACTTTAATTCCTTGAAGTTGGATTGCAGGTGGCGATTTATCAGTGTCCTCGTTTGGCTTTTCCGTCTTGATTAAATTCAACGGCGGAGGAGTCGTTTGCAGTATTTTGATGAGTTTGTACTTCTTGTTCAAATTTGCTGTTGATGCAGTTGTATCTTGGATGACTTCAAACATTTTCCTGCAAGCACAAACGCATGACCGTTAGTAATTTACACACTGAGAGAACAGATGGCCTAAAATCTAATTACCATGATTGATTGTTTTTATTATTGCTGACGAATGCACGAATGGCAAATGACTAGAAACTACGAATGCAACAAACATTTCAAATCACAGCATGCAATCTAACCTTATTACGTTGCGCTACCAACGAAACTATCGAGAAAACTGATCGTCGAGTGGCTACCACGACGAATTTGCGGTTCGTTGATAACTTCTTATCGCAAATAATCGCTCTTTATTCACGGTAGTTCCCCTTGTTCAGATATGCTATGAAGTACGAGGCGTTGAGGGGATTCCCACGTATTCACATCGAACAACAACGCGCCATATTTCACAAGCGAGCATGAAGAATCAGAATGCGCATACGCAGCGATGTATCACAAATACTGCGAGATACGCACTTGGATCATTACATTCAAAAAATCCCAGAGTAAGCATAATAAAACAAGTTTCGTTGCTGACCTCATTAGGATGCTTTAGCTAAAAAAACATCTAGGAGATAGAAATGGTGCAGTTTGGTGCACGCCCTCTTCTAGTGACGCATTCAATGTCCCACCATTCGTCTTTCGATACATGAAATCTTTAGTTTATTTAATAAAATCAACAATGGATGACGTTTGTTGGTTAAATTGCGGTGTTTGTTACGTTGATTTCCTGTAATTGCGTTTTTAAAACAAATGGAAAATTTCACTTTCATCATTACGAACATGCGCGACAACGAACGAAGTTATACGAAGCCCAACGACTTTTTCCGATGATGTACGGGAATGTATTTGATTCGGCTACCAACCACTCGAGGGCGTATGTGTTTTCAAATTCAAATTTATAAGGATATTGAGGAATTCCCCGTTTTAATTTAAGTCCTCATTATGTATAACTCATTACTGATACATACTTAAATATATTATAATATACAACGTACAACAATAAGTATTCGTATGGATTAAAATTAATGGACGGCTCATTTTCAATTCTGCAATCGATGTGCCACTGGAAAGTCGACCCTGGTCGTCGTACACGGTACAAAAAAATGTTTGCTCTCCCATTTCACGAAGCATTTTGATGGCCGAACAACACCCTCGTGAATGCGATGACACGTCGCAAATGGTTGAATGATTGGGCGCTCATTACGACATGCAGCGCAACTTATCGATCTAGAGATATGCGTTTATCGTCGAATACTGGTTAAAAGATTGTCATTTTTAGCAGCAGGTAGAAGCTGACTAGCTGTAATATCCTTTTCAGCCAATAAAAACTAAAAGAACACAAAACCACAAATTATGGAGGGGGAATTTCGATGAGATCAATCGGTGAAGTACCTGTTTAATCGGCGTCGTGCTTCCGGTAAGCTTTTCAGTTCATCCTTGAGCACCTGCTGTCGAATCCCGAGCATACACATCTCATTGTACTTAACCCAATCGAAGTTGGCCTCTTTGGACATATCCAGATTGAAGTTCTCACCATCGGGTACCTCCTTAACATCGCGCTTCAAATGGTCCAGATTCGCGCACCCAAATCGAAAACTAGTAAGCGCGAAATACTCGCCAACTTTGACGTTACGCTCCACTTTCTTGCAAAAGTTGAACATCCTGCAACCCAACATTCATTCATCATGTGATTTTGAGGTTTTTTTGATGGTACATACATTGGTTTCCTTCGCTGGCACATGAGGATCAAATCGGAGAGACATGCAGGTCCTCGTTGGAGCACCATCACGTAGAACATGTGCAGAAGTCGGTTCGTGGTGAACCGCACCTGGGGATACCAACTGAGGTACTTCGTGGGGATCTTTCGAGCGGATTCGACGCACATTTCACTCCATCTTCCCCAGGTCATCTCGTTGATCTTCCCCGAGGTGCAATTATACACTCGCATCGTGTTGGTACGTCGTGCCACTGTGTGCCATGCTGCGGTGATGAGCGTATTGGTGACAACGTCTACGGGGACGATGTCCATCAGGTTATCATGAACTCCATAGATCGCCTGGACGCTACCACGACCGATCTCCATCATCACGCCGACAACACCTGTGGCGTGGTCGATCCATCCACCGAACGGTTCCTTCCATGCGTTTATCACTGGAAACAAACCCCCAAAAGGTATAACCTTGCAATGACCTTGAAGTTTAAAAGTTGTATTTACCTATGGATGGTCGTACGATGGCAATGGGTAACCTCGTGGAGAACTCCTGCACCAACGACTCGGCCATCGCCTTCGTGAAGGTGTACGTATTCGGATGCGTCGTCACCAGGTCCTTCTCGAGCTGCGCCATCGCCTCGTCCGTCATCGTCTGCGCACATCGGATCATATCGTACGGATCTGCAGGTGGTGCGTACACCACCTCGTCCACCTGGCGCTTGTCGGAGTTGCTGTACGCCGTCGAGACGTGGACGAAGCTCTTCAGCTTCGGCATCTCCGTCGCCAGCTCCAGCATGCTTCTCGTACCGAGCGTGTTCATCACGATGGCGTCTTTGAGAGTTTCGGTGAACTTCACGGTGGCGGCCGAGTGGATGATGATGTTGACGTTCGCCAGGAGGGTTTGACGGTCCGTGGAGGAGATGCCCAGCTGGGGCACGGTGACGTCACCTTCGATGGGGTGCACCTTCTGCAGCAAGGATTCGTCCTTCTCGCGGATCTTGTCGAAGACGCGGTTCTTGAACAGCTCCTGCAGTCGTTGGTTGGGGTTCATGCCGCGCTTCGGCCGGATGAGGATGTAGATGGCCGCCAGTTGGTCGCATGTCCGTAGCAGCTTTTCGATCACGCACTTGCCGAGGAAGCCGGTGCCGCCGGTGAGGAAGACGTGCGCGTCCTCGTAGAATTCGAGCAGTGTGACGGCGTCGTCGCCATGGCTGGCGAACGTCTTCGAGTTCAGCGTGTTCAGGTTGTTCTGCTTCAGCACGTTGTTGTTGGGTTCCATTTTTAGGTTGTTGGAGGTGGTTTTCATGTGGTGGTCGGTGGTTATTTGTTGGGGTTGCTGTGCTGTCACACCCATTGTGCCCCAGGTACCTTGAAAAATTGAAATATTTAAATTTCAATCAAATTTCATGTGCTGCCATCTATAGAAACTTATAGAAATGTATAGTTTTATAGTTTTTTTGCATTATTTATGCATCAAACGTGTTTATGGAATCTTGTAATTAGTTATTTTATAAAATTTACAAGGTATATACAAATAATTTGCATTCATTCATGATTTGAAATGAGTATCTAAATAATTATTCCCTTTTATAAAACTTAATTGATCTTACGTCAAATTTACAACTGTTGTTACATAAGAAATGTAAACAATTAAGTAATTAATCACACTTTTATAATTATTTAAAAAAACAAACTGCCATTGTTTGTATCGTAATTTGTATCTTTTCAATTGAAATTTGAAATTTAATATTTCTTATGAAAGTATTACAATACTAATTATTTATTGTTTTAAATTAGGCGCAAAAAGTTGGCAAATTTAGATGCAATTAAGATGAAATTTGCCACAAACTTGACTGAACAAAAAATCCAATCATCTGAATTAAAATTGTTTGGTAAATTAATCATATTTTTGTTGCTAATTTAATTTAATATCAAAAACTTAGGACTGAAATTAAATTTACACATCAAATTTTAATAAGTCATAACTTTAAATTTACTTGTTCAATTTGAAAAAATTAAAACAGCATTTTATAGATTTTATATCAATATACAAATATTTATATTTATTTGTTATAATTACATTGAAACATCTGATATTTTTGTTTGAAAATTGACAAAAATATTTTTCAATTTCTTCGCTGATTTTATCGCGAATTTAAACAAAATTTCATTACTTTATTAAATAATTTTGTATTGGGAAAGCAGAGAAATTTATCCTTAAAGTTGAAAATTCATATTAGATAATTTTGCATAATTTTAACGACAGATTCATTTTAAAAGGTATAAACATTTCTTAAATTACAATCTGGAAATTTTATTTTACAAAGTTTTGAAATCAAATATTTCTATTTGAAAAAAAAATCTATAGCCTAAAATTAATTCCTCATTGAAGTTTGTGAACTTTTCTACTAGAATTATTAATTTAATACTAGCAATTTCTTAAATGTTTATTACCACTAAAATTTTATCATGCCACCTGTTTAACCACATTTATTAACCTGACAAATCTGGATATTTATCAACAATAATCATAGTTGCACAATATCAATGGCATTCTACCTTTTACTCTTTTCCTAAACATTTGATTTCTCTGCTATCGAATTACCGTTTGCAGTGGACAATTTGCAAAATTTAATCATGAGTTATTTTTTAAATTACTGTATCGACCATACCCAATAATATTCATGGACGAAAGGGAAAAACGGAAATGAAAAAATCACATCAATTAAGTAATTTTCTTGACGACTACGATCAACTGAGCTGAAATCACGAGATGGAGGCAGAACGTATCGTTTAGGAAATGTAAAAAGTCGGAAACACGACATCCAAAACGCACAATTATTGCGATTTTGTTACAAATTACATATTGCACTTTGTGTTTTTCGTATGATTTTAGTTTTAGTTTTTCGGCGCGCTTCATTATGAGTTATCGATAAGCGCAATCACTGCGTGTGAAATTTGCATTTTCTTTGAAAATAAATCATAAAATGAAAATACGACCGGAATGAATATTCAGGAATGTTGATTTGCATATCTTTTAGGTGATTTTAATGTGGCAATTGACGTTTGTTTTGCTTCACAAATGATGCTCGCCATTGACATGTCGAAATTCATATTGCCAATCATCGTGGAAAATTTCGTTACTATAGTAACCCATTAAAAAATTGATATCACCATTTTTTTTTCTTCACATTTTTTCTTTTTTTTTTCCTTTCAACTTATGGCGAGTAATTATAGTAAATTTGTATGTACATCACTCGTTATTTTTTTTCTGGGTTAGATATTACATAAAAAATACTTGAGCAAAGAAATAGAAATTTTGACTCGTTGGGATGTAATTTACGAATTGCATGCGATAACGTACGACTTAGACATCAAATGAACGAAAGTTAAATAACCTGACCAAATGACCGATTATTCAATCGACTTAAGTCAGCATTGAAGCGCAAGAACGAGTGAAAGAGCGCCAATTTCACCGCGCCGGCCATTTTCGATAATTGTTCATTGAAAATCGTAAATTTTATTGCTGCCATCGAAAGACAATCGCATTGGGCATTGACCGTCCCTACAAATTAAGTGAAATTAGATGTTGTTTGATTCTTGCGGAATTGCGGATGGCGTCACGTAATATCTCAAGAGTGAAACTTGTTGGAAGACGGTTACCATCCTGGGCTACAACGTTTCCTTCTTGTTGTCTCAGTCAGTTGGTTTTCACTCCGCATTTACCATTAGATCTAAGAGTGTTTATTTAATTAAAATATACAGTGCGACTCTGCCAATCTAAAATTTTCCAAGTTGAAAATCATAATTTTAAATTTCCAAAACTGTTGAACCTATAGAGTTGTTGTAAAGTTTAATTTAAATTTTAATGGAAAATTTTTAATTAATTTATTGAATTCTAGTGTATGTGAAATCCATTGAGAAATTAATTGACTTCTTGAAACTAATGAACCGAACATTGCCACGGACATGACAACAACGTATTATCCAATATGATATGAAATTGTATTATTTAATACCTCATATTTGTTCTTATGTATCTGTAACACGTAAGTCCGATAGAAATTTGAAAGTTTTCGTGCTTCATTCCGTTAGATGCGATTTTTTTTTCTGTTGATGTTGTCCGAGAGATCTTGGCATACTTCTAGAATATTGAACTTTTTTTTTGATGCTATAATCGTTTTTGGCTTCCTATGATGGTCTAGATACATTGAATACCGTTTAATTTAATTTTTGCAATTCAAAATTGATACTTTTTTATTCGTGCAAATTAATGATGGTAAATGTAGGTCGACGGTTATTTATTGTTAATCATAATAAACGGATGTAGTTTCTACGGAGAAATGGCCAAATTTTATGTCCGAAAAGTCAAATCCTTTTTGGCTAAATTTATGTATGTGTAATTATCCACATAACATAGAAATGAGTGTGACTTTCAAAAACAATATTTGAAATGAAAATTCGCTGATATGCAAATCGTACGTAATTTTGTTTTCGCCATCTCAATTCAAGGATTCTTTGAATTGCAAATTTTCATTGACATCGAATTCGAGCCGTGGGAAGACTGAAAACTAAAAAGCGCCCTCTATAAACAGAAACAAAAAAGTTTTGGTGTCAAGCAATAAATCAATAATTACTAGAATTAATTGATTTAGTGTTAATGCATTAATTTCGCGTTAAACATGCATCTCATTAATGAGACTTAACGTGATTCGTGCACACTGGTTGTCAATTTGTGAAGCCTTGAAGTGCGCAAAGTGCGAGTGAACGAGTGCACTCGGTGAACAAGAATTAATTGTTTTTACCTGCCAGACAAATCCCGATTCAATTGTCGCAATCAAACGTGAATAATGTAAATATGGATTGAATCCAAGGACTTGTATGACTAATAAATAACGAAGCAAATGAGTTAATTAGTGCAAGAAGAGTGGTGAATTGATACATTGATATATGCTCCAATTCCATTCGAATTTCGAGCGAATAAATCCGGGATGAAATTACCTTTTTGGGTGTCGTTTTTGGGCAACTATTTATTCGCACAACAAATTTTCGTTTTTTCGCGCACTTCTTTTTCTATGTTAGACTTTTCTGGGTTTGAATGGACGGAGACTTGTGCAAAATTCACATTCACTATTCGAACTGAGAAACCGAACCGCGATATATTGATAAAGTGTGTGAACCGTCCGGTATGCGGTTAACGTGTGCGGTCGTTTCCTTGTTTCCTCGCCGTTTCGTTCGCTTATAGATTAGAAATCATTGGCCGTTCGTTCGGTGTGCGATTGCATGAAAGCGTCGTCGTCGTGTTGGTGATGGCTTCCTGACGGCTGGAAATCGCGGCGCGCACTGAAACGTCGAGCACGTCGCCGGCGACTTTCTATCTCTTGGTTCGATCCTGCGATTCCCACGCGCGCACTCGGTTTTTGCACATTGCCCCCCATCGCCGAAGGTGTTGCAGAATTAGATTAGTGATAACTCTGCGAAATCATATGCCACAACTATTTTTTTTGACTGACGGCTGAAAAATTTGAGGTGCTAATGGAATATGAATCGAAGCGATTCAGGAAGTAATGGGTTTAATGGACCTAATGGGCCCAATTATCATGCGTTAACTGATGAATCAAATGCAAATTTTTTGCGTAAACATTTTTTTGTAGTATTTTTTGTAGTACAATTAGCGTGACACTGATTTTGAGTCTAAGTTGATTGTTGCTTAATGTAATCTTGTTTTTTAGCATGTACATGCTTCTCTCATTTATTTTTGCTAGTTATTTTTGTCATAATTGCAATTATGAAGGCATATTTTCGTCAATTTCATATCACTTAATTCAAAACTCAAGTTGAAAAAGATTCTTTTCTGAATTTGGATTTCTATAATCCTTATGAAATTTCGATAGGAAAATCTTGTCGAAAAAAATCATCAGATAACTTTTAAGTTCTAAATAATAATCACAACTTTACTAAAATTTTTATTTTTAAAGTTTATTTATATCTGGAAAAAGTATTTCCATTAAATTTAATTAGAAACATTTTCAAACATTCACATTTTTTAGACATTGTTACCTTATTAAAATTCAGGAAATTATTAACAAATTCCCTTCTAAGTAATTCTTAAAATTTGTTTGTAATTTTTATCAAACATTTATGCTCAAAATTCACTAATTCTTAATTTTTATTTAAAAAATTCCTTTTTGCAAAATATTTAGTTGCATATTCAAAAAAAATCAATTAGATATTTGTTGTAGTTTAAATTATAACAAAAAGTCCTTTAAATATATATTATACCAGAATACAATTTGAACATTAAATTAACAATTTCTGGATTTTACTCTGAAAAATATCAAAAAAGTACCCATAAACTCATAGTATTTTTATAATAACAAAATTAATTGGAAATCTATTCGTAGAACATGCACTAAATAAATAAAACTTTGCCATTAGACCAACAATACAATTAAAATCCAATTATACTCATCGCAAGTCGACATCTTGTTGCATATTGTTTTCTTGAATTAATCATACGATTGATTGAAATGCGCACTCGTACTAAAACTAATACTTAAAAACTAATAAGAATGAAGAACGTCATCGGACGTTAATAGAAAAATAATGATGTGCTCATCAAGGATCAGAATCCTTCCTACGCGTTGATATCATTATCCTTCAATCCTTCAACATTGATTCATTAATATATTGATATCTTGCTCTAATTACGAAAAATTTTCCTTCAATAATGAATTCAATAATAAAATTAAAGATTAAAGATCTTAAAGATAAAATGCATTCTGAAATTATTTTGTAATTTTTGTCTTCATAATCAGTAGAAAATAGATGAGAGACAAAGCACTTGTTTGTCCTGTTTTACCCCCCCTTAAAACAACTCGAGTCGTCATTTGTTTCATTTCCGTTGTGAATTATTGAGAGTGCTGTGACGGCCATTTTGACGAGAGCTGAATTGAAATGAATTGGATGCAATTAAAATTTAATTTTTTATTTTAACATCAAATTTTATTATTTTATTAATCATTATGATTGTTTTGATTCAAAATGAAATAAACATGTTACGATCAATTGTTAATGAATTAATTTAATTTTTATGTTGCTAATCAATCAACACATTTTTATTTTTGTCATTTATGAGGTTCATCAAATAAATGAAAATCTTTGTATAAACACATTCAGGAAATTGACAATCAGATAAAAGACTTGATTGTAGGTGAAGCAATCCGTATCGATTACGAATTCCAATAACCTAGGAAAAACCAACCACCCCCGCATATGGAGGAGTGGAGGGGGTGAGGAAATTTATCGGCTGATTCGATGAAAATCGTTTTGTCCTCGTGCATAATGAACGAGGGAAATTTCATTGTTTAGTTATTCACCAACGATGAATATCTTCCAAACAAATTCTTTGTCTTAATTTCCCCCTTTTTTAAATTTTATTTAATTGGGTATTTTTGTATTAAAATCTACAAATACAATCACAATATGTGCAGGTTGCATTCGGAAATCGAATTCCAATTCGAAACGCTTAACGTATACGAGTAGATATAAAAATATCACAAGCAATTTGCAAAATTTCAGACGACAATTTTCGCACCACTTGACAATGCAATTAGAACTACGACTAGAAAAATAGATTACAAAGTTACAAAGCGATTGCAAAAACGTTGCGGGTCAGAAAAAGGACGAAAATGAGGGACGTCTCATCAGCATACTCTGACGGTACTGGAGGAACTCCTTCAGCGATTGCGGTACTTCAAATTCGTCAACGGCTTTCATCAACTTCCGGCCCATGAATTTCCGCATATAGAGACGCACGAGGTGGGTCAGCGGTAGGGGACTTCCGGCCAGATCCAGAAGGCGGTCTTTCTGCTCGAAATTCAAAATGTTGCTTCTTCGAATCTGGAAGGAATCGAAGCATTCTGCAGCTTCTAGGAGTAAATCGAAAGTGGGTCGTTGGGCGGTTGATATCACGTTATGCAAGGAGTTGAGGAGACCATCCGGGTCACGAAATTGTGTCTTCATAACCACCTACAAAAAAAAAGAAGAAAAAAAATTTAAAAAAATAAATAAAATAAAATTTCGAAAAAAATGATTTTTTTTTGTGGTAATTTTCGTACTCTAGCGCCATATTGAAGCAACAGGTTGACAACTTCAATATTGGGGTTTTCATTGACAGCCAAATATTCGACAAGGACCGGACGTAATTGCGTATTCCGTTCTGTGACGTCATTGTTGAAGACTTTCTTATTTGGATCAGCTCCATGTTCGAGCAACATCTGAAAAATTTAATGAATTTATTTATGAAATTTCAAAAAAAGGATATTACCTTGAGGATTTCGTAGCGATTTGGGATGTTGTCAGCACTAGCGACGTGTAAAGGTGTTCCAATTAGAGGTGAACTGTAATTGACGTTAGCTCCTAAACCGGAAATTAATTTCATTTTTAAAATTTTCCAAAATTTTAAAAATTACCTGTATCGATGAGTTTAGCAACAATTAATGGATCACCCTTCAAAATCGCCAAATCCAAAGGACTCGGTTTTGCAATTCCATCCCGTTCGTCATAATTCAATTTGGCACCTTGCTTGATCAACAAATCTATGATTTCCTCACTTCCAGAAAGTACTCCATAATGTAGCACCTAAAAATCATAATTCTGAAGAAAAATTTTTATACTACTAGATTTTTTCTTACGGTTCGAAAATCATGTCGATCATCAGCCATTGCATTAACATCAGCGCCATATTTGAGCAGAAGAAGTACATTTTGAAGTCCCTACATCAACAAATCCAAAATTAACCTCCAAAAATTGAGACCTTTAAATTTCTGAAATTACATGAGCTTGTCTTGAAGCTTTCATCAACGGAGTCAATCCGCTACGATCCCTGCTATCTGGATCGGCACCAAAATTAAGCAGAAGTTCCAAAAAGTCCAGGTCATTGATAAGATTGATTTCTGAACCGAAAAAGTATCGTTTATTCGGATCAGCTCCATTTTCAAGAAGGAGTCGTGCAACATCCATGTGCTTGTTACGAATAGCGAGTCTCAAAGGTTCATCGCAAAGATGCGTTCTCGGAAAATCATCATCCGTTGAATGACGATAATCAACCTTGGCGCCACATTGAAGCAAAAGTCGAACCAGCTCCATAAATCTAAAAAAGGGGAGATTTGAACTATTAGTATGGCTATAAGTTGGTAGATGGCGCAGCATGTGCCTCCCCGATGACAAATCTCGGTGGCTAAGCGGTGTATATAGATTTTGAAGTGTGGGGGCGACGAAAAAGTTACCCGTGTTCGGCGGCAAGATGCATGGCGCTGTAACCGCATTCGTCGACAGCATTGACGTCTGCGCCGCGTGTCAACAACAGCTGGGCGGCGGCGTAGTACCGCTGCCAGACGGCGTAGTGCAGCGGCATCAGGCCTTGAGTCACTTGTTCGTTAACCTACAAATGACCAAAAGTCACCCACACATTTATACATACACTCGTATATGGATTACGTGATGGATGAGAGCAAAACAATTGCTGCCAAATAAAATGGTGGTCTGTAAACAGCTTTCTTTGTTTTCTAATTGGATCAACAACTCATTTTTTGTTTGTTGATTCTGGGAATGAAATTAGTGATTTGGCAAATGTTGTGGCTTTGTAATTAAAATTTTTGGAGGAAATGCAATTTGTTTTTATGAGGTGTGCCAAGAAATTGATTTTCTCAGAATCTCAGAATTTAGATTTAAGATAAGATTTTGGTTTGTAATTTGATGAATTAATTGTTGTTTTTTAATTTCAGAATATCAACGATCCAAGAAGCTATCTATCATCTCACTATCATCATCAATGTAAGTACCTAAATTTTTTGTTGTTGTATGTTTTCTGAACTTTTGGAACTCACCTTCGAACCACATGCCAACAAAATACGGATTTCATCCAGAGGTACCATTCGAATAATCGAATCGGCGAGTTCCCTCTGAAGAGGGTTCGAGATAAACTCGGTAGGCATCCTTTTTCTGGAAACGCAAATCGTAAACCCTTGGTTCAGAAATCACTGGTACACTTACAGAAACTTAATATCTAGGCTTGTATAACAGTTCAGAAAATAGAACCACTTTCTTCACAAAATCACCACACAAAATCACTGCGAAAAATCTTCAGAAATTTTCCTCCAACTGACAAGAGATTAGAAAACGAAGATTTGTGTATCTTTAATCCGAAATTTTCTTCTTCGTGAATTCTGATCTCTCTGAATACTTGAATCGTTTAGCGAGTACTGAAAACGCAGAAAAGCGCGCTCCGATTTTATTTTGCTCCGACGTCGTCGCCGACGAAAACATCAACCCCACGATTCGCCATCTCTTTTCATAGTTTTTGGGCTTAAGTCGTCTTGGTTTAAGTCGTATGTTCGGATGGGAGCGGACGGTCATGTGCGCGTGTGGCTAAATTTAATTCGGACGCGCGCGTCGTTTTTTGTTGTTCGATTGCGTCGCGACGCCAATTCCCGAAAGCACTCCTGCGAATCTTCGGGGAAACCTTCACCTTCACTGTGGACAAAAACGTCGCCATTGTCGGTCAACGCACTTTATGCGCGAAAATATACCAAACGGTGAGAGAGAGGTTATTTGCATTGAATTTTCGCAATGTTGAAATCCAATATTTTCTATTGTTTTATTGATGTTTTCTTTCCCTTGGTATTTTTGTTGACATATTTTTTTCTGACCTGTACAAAATGCGTTTTGTTTTCTGAGTTTTGTTCGCGTCTACTTTTCTTTGAAATAAACACAGCGTAATTCATTCAGTGCCTTGTTGATAAACACATTGTTATTGTTGTTCCACTTCCGTATTGTTGGTTTTCTTAATAGTTTAATTTAAATTAATACGCAGTTTATTAATTAGTTATATTTGACATTATTTGATATGAAATTTCTTATTTAGTGAAATTATTTTTCTAATCATTTTTTGTTTGAAAATTGAAATTTTAAAATTCAATTACAGAAAATAGTAATATAAAAAATAATGGAGAAATATTTATTCCAGAATTTTATAAACAATAACTCATTTGAAAAAGAAACTTTTTTATCAAAAAATTTAGTCAACTTTTTTTTAGAATTTCATACCTTAATTAATTTTCTCTTTATGACAATGTTTGCAAAAAATTTTGGCACATTATGAATACATCCATTGTTGTTATTTCTGTGTAAACCCAGGTCTTTGCACCAACCAATAATAATTACTCCTTCTCAAGGACTCGCAAATTTCATCAAGTTCCGGTCATTGCTATTTCTATTTCCTTTATTGTTTCAATTTAAACTCAGTACCAAATGTTTGGATTTCCGCCAAATACGAAATAAATTGCGAACGAAACTGCGTTCACCAACGAATCCACAAAACACGAAGAACAGTGCAAAAAGTAGTCCGCAAATTTTCACATTTCGCTCTTTCAAAATCCAAATGCATTGCAACCAACATCACGAGAGATGTTTCTGCGCGTGTGCAACTATTTCAGCAATGTTTTCATGCACGCGTGTGGTTTCTTCGTAGGTGCTGCTCGCATGCGACATCTTTATAAATAGAAATTAAACGGATACGAACAGACAAATGCTTGCAAATTGCGTTATCACTAGACCAAGCAAAAAATTGGTACGTTTTCAATTAACTCACCTGCGTTGAGCTTCACGTTGACGTCGAAGAATCGTACTGCTTCTGAAGGAGCAGTATCTTCTTGGCATACTCCTTTACAGGATAATAGTTGTTTGAGATCTTCCGGATCGGAAGGAAGTGATGGTTGCGCAAGGTTGACAATAATTCGCGAATTTTTTTTTGGGTGAAATGATGCACTGCGTTGTTATCTGCGTCGTTGATTGATATGTGCGTGCTTCTTCCGTTCGCGTCGTTGGATTGCATTGGATGTGTGCCAATTTTTGGCAGCTTATCTTCGCGCGCGCAGGTCCAGCTATTTTTACCGTTGGCGAATTTGTGTGTGCATTTTGCATTCAGCCAATCGACCAATCGGTCATTTCCGTTTTCGACTCAATTCGGGATTAGTTATCCTACGATTTTGGACAATTTATGGTTGTATGTGTTCTATTTTTGGTTTGGGAAAGTTTGTATTGATGAATATGTTCTCGAAATAGCTATGAAAACATTATTTTGATTTTGCGAGTTGCGAATTTTGAATTTTGTTTTTCTTTTGTGGAAGTTTCTAGTTTTTCATAAAAAAAAATAAAAGTAGTATAATAAAATTACAAAATAATGATGAAATATTTATATTCATTCAATAACAGCAAGATTATAAGGAAAATGCAAAAAATGAATGAAAAACTTCAATTTGTATACATATAATAAAATTTCATTTAATATTTTTCTGAAATTGAAATTTTAATATCAATAATTTGAAGTACTTTCAAAAAAGGGAAAATATCTAAATTTAAACGAATAACTAATTTGGATATTTCCAATTAAGAATTCAATTAAAAAATATGCAAATTTTAAATTTAGACAAATTTCTACCAAAAAAAATTAGCAAATAAAAGGAAACAACTTTATAAACTTGAATGCAAATATTAAGAATTATTATTCATTTATTTAAAAATAGTACCAATTTTAAGAAATCCTCTTTTCACACAATAACAATAACAATTAGAAACTATGCAACAACGAAAAACTATAACAATCGATAAAAATGATATGATGAGATTCTCGTTTCAGGTTATTGATTTTGTACACTAATTGATAGCAATAATGAAAATGCTGGCTGAAATCCAATTTGGATTATTACTAAATCGTGATTATTCCCAATGCGTCAACACCGGAAATGCGTATCAGTCTTGCAACTCTACAACTTTTCTTAAGATTTTCGCAAAAAAGACGATAGAAAAATAAATAAATTGAGCTGAATTTGGTTCTTAGTTATCAACTTCAATGGAATCTGCACAAATCCTATTATTCTTATTTCTGCGAATTACCAGACAGATTGCAAGAAATGTGACAGCCATCATTAAAATGGAACCAAAACGGAACGCTAGATCGATTCCATTGACGAGATAAGTAGAATCGTAAAGAATTTTGAGGACATGATCCGGATGATCTTCAGCTTCACTTCCCTGAAAATTAGACAATTCAAAATTAGTTTTTTTTTGCTTTGCAAAAAAATATTGATTGATTGATTTACTTACAAATTCGGCCCATGCAATTGGCAAAATGACATCATCTTCAAACATCCCAAGTTCGGTCATCCCGAAGGACTTTTGCACTTGGACATTTGACTGCATCCTATTCCATCCTTGCATTGCAAAACCCATGAATGGATGGTAATCTATGTAGGTTTGATGAAGATCTGGATTTGGAGGTGTAATACCTTCAACTGCATCTCGCAATTTTGGATCAGCACCCATAAAATGTGGCAACGAAACAAAAAGTGGTGTATCAAAATAGCACCTCGTCACATTGAACAACCCATGCGGAGGACAATCACCATCAATGGCACAATACCCTTGATTCGCTGGATTATTGACAGCAGGATGTCCGAAGACATTCTCCGGTAAAACGTATCGATAAGCTGGTATAGCTCCATTCAGAATCTTCGTTTCTTCCTTGAACTCGACCGAAACACGTCGACAAATATCCTTGTATAACAACTCCAAGTCTCCTTTATGTTGGACCACTTTGGGCGAAAATGAAAACCCATCGACTCCATGGACATTGTCGCACTCATCATTCAACCATTGGTCCATATACTCCTTTCCGTTGAGGGTCTTCACGGTACCAAGTTTGTTGATGTCGTCTTTTCCGGTATAAACTTCGACGACGTCGCTTGAGAGACCTTTACGACGGGCTAGGAGTCCGAATTTGTCGAAGGGCATCGGTTTCGAGAGGGCCATCATGCCCTTGGCTAAGGTGAAGAGTTCATCGTCGTAGCCAAGAATGAATCGGTCAGCAGGTACCTTGAGGAAGGGTTCAGCGTTCAGTTGTTTGAACAGGGCGGAGATGCCGAAACGGGTTAAAAAGTGGGCTCGTTTGAATTTGGATGCTCCGGATAGCATGGGGATGTTTGGGACCATGAGGCGGTCGTTTTGCATGCGACCTTTGGATTTTTGGGGGAGGAATTTGTAAGTGCGACTTTCTTGGTATTTGACTGTGGTGCCATCTTCGCTGAATTCGATGTTTTCTCTTGTAAGGATTTCCCTAAGAAAAAAAAACGATGTTTTTACTTTTTTTTCTTAAATTTGTATTTTGTGAAGTTTGGCAAGGTTGGAGTAGGTTTTTGGTCAGAACCAAAACATTTTATATTAAATTTAAAGTTATTTGGACTTTGGACCAAAAAAAATCAAATTTGGGTCAAGGAAAACTTGGAAAAAGCTTGCAAAATTTGATAAGGTTTCATTGGATTTTCAGGTTTCTTAAGGAGAACCAAATTTCTTGAATCAATTTCTTGTTAAGTTAACCATGAAAACAATATTCTAAAATTTGATAAGATTTCATTTGGAAATGACTAGAGCATCTCAGAATGGGTCATGGTTAATTTACAACTGGTTCTGGAAAGATTCGAGTTTTGGGGCAAAAGGTTTTGTAAGGTTCCAATGAGTTCTAAAGTTCCTTAGGTCGAAAAAGGCAATCAAATTGAATCTGGTTCAATGAAACACTGGTTTAAACAAGATTTCAGAATTGGAACCAAGGTTAATTAAGGTTCCAATCAATTTTGAAGTATCTTATATACAATTACATTATTCCAGAGTGAAATAACTTTAATGGGATCTCTGAAATAGACAAAATTTTAAATTTGGAGTTAAGTTTGGTTAGCTAAAATATTTTACTACTAATTTGGACTATGTTTGACTATTGAATAAGATCAAATTGAACTCTTGAAGAAAAGATTCTTCTTTAGATTCAGATTTGCAGTATCATTTTTGGGAACTCTTCGCAGAATTCATTTCTGGACATAGTTAAAAAATATCTAGGTTAGAATATAATACTTATAATACTCACTGGTATGTATAGGGTCCCAGTTCCTTAACCCTTAATTTTGGCTCAGCTCCAGACGCAACAGCATCGACATTAGTGTAATTGTAAATATGGAACTTGACGAGTCCCGGCGCAGGATGAACGAAAGAATTGTTGAAGGTCTCTGACGTGTTGGAAATCACCAATTTCTAGACGACCCAAAAATATTAAAAACTAATCCTTTTAAAACCTCCAAAAATAGTTACCTGTAAAACGGCATCCCGATAGATATCAGTATTCCAGAAAACGAATGCAGTTCCCGAACTGAGCAGAAACAGGATAACCAACGCAATGAGCACTGAAAAGATCCAAAACATCCATTAGTTGACCTCTCAGAATTGACGTCATAATAATGTTTTGACTAAATCCATTTTTTCCCACAATGAAATGGAGGGCGTGATAATAAATCCGAATCGTAGCAATTTCATTGGATTTGCACGCATTCTGATAATGTTCAGTGATAAATGAGAGGCGTTTGTAATCTCAATTACTGCTTTTCGCCAAAAAGTATAATTATTCGCCATTCGTCCAAATGTTATCAAAATTTACTTAAACTCGCTGAACTCGTAATTAAATCTCAACATACAGGGTGTTCGAAAATCTCATTGAAATTATAATTTGAGTGTTTGGGGGATTTTTCGTTAAGTGTATGTTGATGTCAGTAAAGAGGTCACTCGATATTTAGTTATACTATGTATTGAGATATTAATTGATAACATTACGACCTACATCGTTCATAATTCATCCAGCTTATAATTCATGTGCAGTCGATGAAAGATGGGACGATGTAGGAAGTGATTGGCGCGAGTGAAATGGAGAATGGTATTGTTGCAATCGTATTATTAGATTTATTAGACGAATCGATTCCGGATGAGTATGGCGCTTGAATAATTTACAAGTCGACCATTGACGAACGTACGTCTGGCTTATCACATCTGCTATCGGCGTCATGCGATTGCGCGAAACGAGCGCACATCACGCCACTTTTGTTCCGACGACGCCGATTAGCGAAGGATAATTATCTTGCGAATGATTACGGATGTCATCGGTGTTATGCAAACATTTCCACCAACGGTTGCTTAGTAACACATCGCTAATTTCATATGAAAACATTTGAAATTCTCCAAAATAGTGGGAAATTTGAATTTTTTAAAAGGGCGCGAAATTTAAATTTTTAAGGGCGCCAAATTCAAATTTTCAAGAATTCCAGAAAATTACAAATTAATGTTGATTTTGCAGAATGCCCTGTAGACAATTTAACCAACAAATACAAAAGTGGTTTGTTTACCAATGAAATTCAAAAATTCAGCAATTAAATTTATGGGAAAATTGAATAATTAGTTCATCAATGTTATCACAACTAGACGATCTCGTTCCTTGATTTTTACGACTGCCATCAAATTGGTGAGTCGCATCCTTATCATCCTAAGATGTCACCAATGTCAGACATGATTCCCATCGGATATGTTATCAATAAGACGCATTTATTGACGAATAATCATGCCAGCAATTAATACATTTTAATGACTTCCTCTCGATTCGAGATGCATACACGAGATCCACAACAAATTTCATATCAATGCACTCTATACATAATTCCTTTGGATGCATATGCAATTACTGATAAGAAATTTGTCTAGTAGTGCGCTCATTTTCTTATCAATACCATTTTTATTCAATGAAAAATTATCTCGTAAGTTTATAATTTGATTTACTTTCACCCATTTTTCTTTTTTGAATGAAATTATTAATTATTCAAAATAATGACGTGATCCTTGATAGGAGCGGCATCTAACGGACGAATGGCAAACTAATAAAGGATAATTGCAGATTTATGGATATTTTCAACGGAAATGTTTTGACTGAAATTCGACTTTGAAAACTTCTTTAAAACTTTTTTCTGGAAAACTTTCTTAAACTTTTGATAAAAATGTTAACTGAGATTTGAAACATTTCAAAGAATTGAAAAAAGTTGTTGATGATGATGTCATGAAACACGAGGAACAAGAAAATGCAATTGTTTATGTTTACGTGCTCACCGGAAATCTGTCGCGTGTTCAATTCATAACCGCAGAGTGTCGTCTTCTTGGGACCCAATTCGGTGTTCTGCAACTTGTTGAACATATCCTTGGTCATTGCTGGCGTGCGGGCAAAGATCTGGTTGCGATTCGCATCCAGGTGACCCGTTGGAGGCGGTTGGTAATTCGGGTTGCGTGGTGATGTCGTCCTTATCCGGCCGCTCTCCATGTCCGAATACGAGCGCAGGAAGTTCATGGCTGCCGCTTTCGTCGAACTTTGTCGAACTTTCAAAACTTCAATCCTTCAACGGAAAACTTATTCTCGAACGCTTGTACACCGAATCGCAGGCAACAAATTGTGGCGAAGAACTGATTTGTTGTTGTGGGTCGTTGTGTGTGAATGTGGTCGG
This sequence comes from Aleochara sp. GC000083, assembly GCA_030264555.1. Lineage (NCBI taxonomy): Eukaryota > Metazoa > Arthropoda > Insecta > Coleoptera > Staphylinidae > Aleochara > Aleochara sp. GC000083. The sequence continues at coordinate 50,163 of JARJDZ010005682.1, forward strand.
TTCGTTCGGATCGAATTGACTGGACGCTGGCGACGATTTCGGATTTATTTAAGGCCATTGCCGGAGCACGAATTGATAAGACGTCGTCGAGACGCGCGCGCCCGGTTATCAATCGGTGTCGTCTGATGTTGGTGATGATGATGATGATGCTGCGGCTGCTGTCATTCGCTTTTTTCTCTTTCTTTCGGCTGCTATCAGCGAGCACACGCTTGTTGGATGCATTGCTTCTTATGAGAGGCATCACTTCGATATGTTTTGATTTCGATACGATGTTTTGATATGTTGTTACACGTTGATTGTGTTCGTTTGCGTTTGATGTGCGTCTTCATTAACGCAAATTTGTTAGATTTGCGTGTGAATTGCTATTTTCTATTTGGCAATTTCGTCAAAACATGAAATTTTACAATTTTTATTTATTTGACTAACATTTAATATAAAATAAACTGAATTGAAAAATTTCACTAAAAAAGAATTTCACTAAAGAAGAATATCGCGAAAACAGAATGTCGCGAATTTCTAAAACTCCTGAAGCCATCTGAAAAATTCAAAGTGCCTCTTGTTCAGCTGAAAGTAAGAACTGAAAAATATTCGCTGTTGTGCTAAAAATTCGTAAAACAAATATCGCTAAAAAAGAATTTCACAATCTCTGAAACTACTGAAGCGACCGGAAAATTTTAATGGGTTTTTTAAGACTGAAATAGGTTCGCTGATTCGCTGAAATATCGTTAATGATATTTCCTGAAATGCCCTGAAATTTTCTGAAATTCCCTGAAATTTCCTGAAAGTTCCTGAAACTTCCTCAAACTTCCTGAAACTTCCTGAAATTCCCTGAAATTTCCTGAAACTTCCTGAAACTTCCAGAAACTTCCAGAAACTTCCTGAGCCTTCCTCAAATTCCCTGAAATTTTCTGAAATTCCCTGAAATTTCCTGAAA
>JARJDZ010005684.1:0-43592 GCA_030264555.1 Aleochara sp. GC000083
GAATTAAATTTATGTTCGCTTAATGAAAATTTACAAATATGAATTGCATGTTCGAAGTAATTTCTCTTGCTTTCATTACAAAAGCAATAGGCAGACATAAATGGTGTTCGAATGAAGTTTAAATTGTCAATCTCTGCTGCAGTTGAATCACAAACTCTGGGAATTTACAGAAGTTCTAAATTCAGTGACTTCAGCATGATGTCGAAAGAAAAATAAAATTGTTGCAGTGAATTCAGTAAAAAATGAATTAACCAAGAGATATACGAAATCCATGGGGTAGGCAACCAATTATACCCTTAGATCTGGTGTACTATGGGTGACATACCTTGGAGAGGCGATTGAATGATACTGAACATCCCTGTTGATTCCAATGAGTTCCTGATTGTTTTCAATGATTCCCCACGGTGCGATCCCCAGCGAGATGATTTTCCCGCTGCGCTGCGATCGCTCCGTTAACAACGCATCTCCCACCTGCCGAGTAACACCTGAAAATGTCATCCCAAGTGTCATCTTATTCCTGAAGCAAATTGCTTCTAACAAACTGAAAATTTCCCACCTGTATTCGTGCCGCTGGTGAAAATCCATGCCCCTGTCGTTTTCGCAGCCTTTAATAATCCCTTGCGCAGGACTTTCTTCAATTTCGGCTGCAGTTCGAAGTTAGCCTTCCCACCTTGCACCGTTATCAGCAGCTTGGGCGGTTCCAGGTTCCATTCGCGCGTGAACAACTGCAGAATTAGTTCGGGGCGAGTATCGTGCGACAGCCTCACATACTGAAAATGAAAAAAAAAAGTTATTAAAAAATTAATCACAGTTGGTATTAAATGAAGCCGCTAGATGGTGTTAGGAAATGAAATGAAATGTCAAATGACAGGTTCAAATGAAGCATGAAGATGAGTTCAAAGTGGAAACGCATTCGAGTGTGGCTGAAGGTAATTTCTGCGTTTCGACTACTGGAAAATGGAAATGAAAACGCATAAATTTCCATTCGAATGGACGACTCGTCGAAGAAACGAATACATCCATCGTGAATACAGCTTTATTATGCGAGTTCTCAATAGAAAGCTGGTTTGGTTTTTCGCAGCGATGCTCGTATAATTATCATTATCGTTTATTGTGAGGCGACGCATGGCGCCCCCTTCCGGCATGAAAACAAAGCGCTTGTTAACGTCAAACAATAAACGATAACAACTTGTCGCACGCGCCCTCTACATGGTAATTAACCGCGTCGGCTATTGAATCGTAATTAACTGGGGCGTTTTTGGAGTGGGGCGGTAAATTAATTTCAAAAATTCAATCTTCTCCATGTCATTTGCAATTTCCATTCATTACCGTGCAAAATTTCATCTTCGAGAAAACAATTGAATTATTTTTTGACATAATAAGTATAGGCAACTCATTGTACACGTGTATGATGTGTTGCCTATAGTCAAACAATTGAATCACTTTGAATATAGTCCACCCGGTATACATTAATTATTTATACCCCCACCCCTCAAGCTCGCAGTTTTCCCTTTGGTAAAAAGACGAATAAAACGCATGTGATTTATACACGCAATTTAACAATTGACCTTTGAAAGCAATGGCAAATTTCAATCTCGCTTTACATTTTTATTTTTTGAGCGACATTGAAGCCGTCTTCTTGTTGTGTGGGTGGTGGCGCGTGCACGCCATTAATTTTCACACAATAAATTTCCTTCATGTTACCTACATATTTCTGCTCGAGCAGCGGGTGGAAGAAAGTTTTCGGATTTGTGCCAGTTCGCAAAATGGCGGCGATATGTAAATGAAGCGCCCCCTACCACCAATTAGTCGAATGAAGAAAAAAAAAAGAAAAACAAAGAAAAGAAAAAGAAATGAAATATGCTTTGTTTACTAATCAATTACAAACATTCTTAAAACGCACTAATTAATTTTATTTTTTGTCGACGTTGTTGTTATTTTATCATTTTCTTTTATTATATTCGTTTATGACAAGTGAAACTAGGTTAAGTTCGCTTGAGGAAACAAGTACTAGCGTAGTTTTGTGATTCAATTGTTTTCCCCATTAAAAATCTATCATAACTTTTATATGTCGGGTTGAATCTCAAACAAAATGGAGTCTACTCGTGGCCATCTCGAATTTTATTCCTCGGAGTGCTCGAAAACTAAATGACAATGTTATTGGATACGTGGCACGAGGAAAGTTCGGTTATTGAGTTTCTTGGGGGAGTTAGTGAAGTCAATTTCGTTCTTTCATATCTAATCAGAAAGTCTTCATTCGTGCAATCTTCACTTTAGTCGACAAGTAAAACAATTATTTAATTTTTTATGTTCATTGGGTTGCCTAACTTCATTTTTCTTAGTTCTATTAGAGAACGTCATTTTTCTGGATTTCTTAAGAATTTAAACCCAAGCTAAAAGTATTGCCAAAGTCTTTGATGTGTTTGTTATGCAACGAGTAATTCTGGCTGTCAAAAATAAAAAAATTGAACCAGTAAATTCAATAAACACAAATTGTATCTATCATTGGTATCAACAAAATTATATTAATTATATAATTTGATTTTCTTTGAAAATAATTTTTTTGGTAGGCAACTATAGTTACTAAACATTTGGTTGCCTAACTTAACCAAACTGTGGGTAGTCTGCAACCACCAGTACAGAAATGTCGTATGAGAATGACGTTGATTGGAAACAAAAGGGGGAAGTCCCGAAGGAAGTTTGAAACTCACCTGGGCTTTTGTGGAGTGTGCACCGCCTTGAAAGTCGAGCGTCCCGAAGGAATCGGTGGCCGAGGTTCGCGTGTGCTTCGAGGGCAACCAGGAGTCCGTGCGATGTGGTTGGGGTGGCGTCAGGCCGTGATAAGACAGGGCGCGGCCGCAGAAACATCTGGAAAAGACAAATTTTCCACATTGAAACATCTAATTTATTATTTTTTCGAAGAAAAGTGGTGAAAATTAAATAATCGTAAAGTTAACTTAAGAAATTACATCATCAACACTAGAGGCGCCATCTCGTGAGTACAACGCGTCCTACAATCATTTTGTCAGTGCCATCTTCTGTCATTATCTTTTTCAATGATAATTTATCTATGGAATCTGAATTTTGATTTCTTCGTTTCTTTAAAGAATATAATAAATACAATAAATGTATGACAAAATAAATAAAATCACCGACTTAATGAATTCACATCAACGTCAACAAGTTTCAATAATGACCGCATGGCGCTTCAGTCATCCAAAAAACAAAAAAAAAAGAAACGTGCTTTAAACATGTGACACCTTTGACATCATCGAGTACATGACCGACAACATCCGGTCGTGTCGTGTGTGCGGCATGCGACCCGGACCCTTCTTCCGGTTCATATCCTTCGTCCTGGACGCTCTCTCAAAGCGGAAACGCCTTTTGCCTTTTGCTTTCAACTCTTCGCCTCAGCCATTGCCGCGGTTATCACCAGAACTAATGCAATAAAAGAGCAATGTGACCATCCAATTCAGCACTTCCAGGCGTCGTTTCCGTTTTCTCTTTCTTTCCTTCCCTTTTTGTTACTTTCTATCATCGATATTTCGTTTTTTTTTCTGACATTTCCAACGCAATGCAGTCCGAGACATCGAATGAAGGTCGCATCCTTTCGAGGGTGGCATATTTCTTTTCATATAAAAAAATATGAGGGAAAAAAGAAGGAGTGGGGGTATAAAAGGACGAAAAGTGAGTGTAGGGGAAAAATGCGGGAAGTTGCTATATTGAATTTTGCTTGCTCGATATCACTGCATAACAGGGCTATTTGTTGTGGATTTGCGGATATTTGCCATGTGGAAATCATTTTCGCTTTTCTGGAGTCTTCGATATATCCTATTAATATCTTTAGACATAAAATTCCGTTCCTTGAATGGGAGATAATCAAGTGAGATTATCCTTCAGGGGATCTTAATGTGCTTCTATTATACACGAAAATGATAAGCTATCATTTGGATTGTTTACTCAGAATTATAGCAAAATTTATGATTCAATTTTCTACTTTTGTAGTTGCAAATAAAAATTATCCATTAAAATTCTGAAGAAATAAATGTAATTTAGATTTTGACTTGAAATTTAGTATTTAATGAATTTCAAATCCGAATTGTAATCTAAAAAACGTCATTTTTAATTCAAAATGCAAAAATGTAATTTCAATTCATAAAATATAATTCAGAAATTTCATTTGAAATTCAGAAAACATTAAATGTAATTCAGATTTCATTGAAGTTGATTTAAATAATAATTGTAAACTGAGTGATAATTACTTTTGCATTAATAATGTCAAAACTGAATTATTATTTAAAACTTTTCACTAATCTGATTTGTATTTGAACTCTTCTGAATATCATTTGATGTATTCTGAATTACTTTTGATGACTTCTGAAATACATTTAGCTGTTTGAGATATTAAACTTTTGTTTTCCTAATTATATTTACCAAATTAATTACAAGTATTGCAAACTGAATTACAAAAACAAGTCTGAATTAAGTTTGCTTTTCGATTAATTAAAATTTATTTTCTAATATCAATTGTATTATATAATTTTGAATACTTTCTGGAAAAAATGTAAAAATCATTTTTTATATATTATATAAGTTTACGTCATATAAAGCAAAACAAACTTTAATTTCATCTCAAAGACGGAAATTTGTTTATTATATAAAATCCGTCTTGTAACTTTAAGAGCTTTAAACCATTATACTAGTTATGGCTACAGTTGAAAGTTAAACGAGTGCATAAAGCAAAACAAAGAAACTTCACTCTTAGACCTTTTACCAGCCTCTATACTTGAGCAATCTTCATGCAAACTTTAATAAAACAGCAGGCGTAATAAACGTTTAAGAAAGACCATTTAATAAAATTCCTTTCCAAGTCTTGCTCGATTTCTCCTTTTTTTTTCGTTTTTTTTTTCGCCAGCTTCAAATACTTTTTATTAATGCAAAAAAAGTCGATATTCCTCACAGACTCCATCTTGATTTATATTGCATTTTGTTGGATGATTTAATGTTGGGTCATAAACGAAATAAATAATTACTTGTTTTTTGCAAGGTGTCTGTTGGATTTACAAGACGTCTAAAAACATCTAGTTTTTAATTAATGTTTTCGTATTTATCAAACATAATCAACCCTTAATTTATTTTGTTGTTATGCAACCCAATGAACAACCCCAACTTATTAAATTTGCAAAATTTGTATTAATTTTTTTTCTCACGTTTAAAAATTTTCTAATTTCTACAAATTTTGATATTTAACATACAAAGAAAATGATAAAAAAAACTGAAGGAAAAGTTAATGACAGTGGACGACAATTCAAAAAAAAAAAAAAAAAATGGCATATTCATGACTTGCAAATAGTGTGAATAATGCAAAGAAGGAAATTTAAAGAAGCGATTTGCATAATTGCATACGTAAATTGCCATTTTACGGCGTCATCTCATTTCTGTTACAATTCCTTTGTTTCCAGAATAATGACCTGGCGACAATTTCTCCCAAGAGTTCCCAGGATTCGGATTAAGATCATGAATATATAATTTTTTTCGCCAATACAAAAAAGTACATCATGAACTAAGAATAACATTGTGCGAAGAAATGAGTTGAATTGAAATGAAAAACGTTTTCAAAAAATAATAAAAAATTCCATCTTTTTGATCGAAACATTAATATGCAAAAAATGATCAAAGTATTAAATAAAATATCTGAAATTTAACCAACTTTCATGCAGATTTCCTATACAAACAGTCTCAAATTATTATTAAAGAAGTTTAAAATTTTCTGATAAAAAAACAAATTTTTGTTCTTATTGTGACATAAAATGTATGTAACCAAACTTATTTACTTGTAATAAGTAATCACAGATTTTCAATGGATCATCCAATAGTTTAGAAACTAAATTCTGGATTACTTTCTGGATAGAAAATAAATAAATTGCATCAACTATTAAAATTTTAAAACAAAAAATTAACTGTTTCCTAAATAATTTATAAGTTTAAATTTAAAATCTATTAAAATCAACGAATAAAAAAATTAAAATTGCAATTATGTCAATTCCTGTTAAGAATCAAAAATATGACGAGAAAGAGCATTAAAAAAATCTGACATTATACAGAAAAAAGTTGAATTTTTTTGTATATATATATATGTAAATCCTAGTTCTCTCTGGAAAAAGTTTTGTAATCACTGATATAGAACATTTTTCCCAAGGGCAAAAATATGAATTTAAATTTTTGCAACCCAACATACAAACATACATTCAATAGTATATTTTCCAAATTCAATTTTGGACTATTTTTCTTCATGAAAATTGAAAGTCAACAAATCTACATATTTGATTTTTTTATCAGAAGTTATAATTGAATCTTAAAAATTTAATTTGTTTGAATCAAGATTGCATAAAAAAATTTTGGATGGGGAATTCAATAAAATGTTAAACATTATCCTGAGGGAATTCGAAAAAAAAAATATTCACAATCAATGCACGACTACATCAAAAATCCCAAGCTTTTGCAGATCATCCATGATACATTCCCCCCTCCACATTTCATATTCTACATGATTCGTAGGTGAAACATATATCATATACATATCTCGTGGGAAGTTGCAAATTCCATTCGCATACGTAGCCGGAAGACGAAGTAATAAAAAGTTGAAAAGGTGAAATAACGGTTGGAAAATAGAGACGAAAAAGCGTAGGAGTGCACGGGAAAATATGGAAATTCCTAGCAAGTCGGGAAAAACTCGACGTGTTCTTATTTACATATTCGCCTTCTGAACTCAGATCTCTTAGATTTTTTATCCTGAAAGTGTCATTTTCATTTTTTTAAATACAGTGTAAGTTTGGTTGCCTATCATATCTCAACTTCAACTTCTTCATTAATCTATAAGTTTTCCACTGAAAGTTTAATGATATGTTTGGGAAACTACAAAGGGTCGATTGCTAAAGTCAAAGTTCAAGATCATATACATGGATGGATGGAATTCGCATTTTGTGACATGCAACACGTTAAAATGGCGAAATTACACAAAATTCTTGCATGCTAACTGCAAGACCGCGTGATTTTTATGAACACGCAACGAATTTGTCCTCGTCAAGTCCCATTAACGTAATTGCTTACATGCAGGCGTAAACTTGGTTGCATATGTTCATTTGTATGACATCATTTGTTAATTTCAGTGGTACTTCATTTTCATTGTTAATACCTCGTAATGATTTATCCTTTCAAAATCATTATATTATTTATTATGTATTTTATACGTATGTGCTGGTATATTTGGTTGCCTATTTCGCAAATTAAATTTTTGAAAAGCGCACGTGTAGATAAAAGACGTTGAGGTATTTCAGGGAAATAATTGAGCAATGACTTCTGCGCGGGAAATTTACGGCTGGATTATTCGCCAAAGGAGAATGATGTCTGGGAATTTCCGCAATGCCTGCTGGAGAGAGAAGGCGATGCGACAGCAGCGCCCTCGCGCCGGTTTCGGAAATCGATGCGCGACATCCGGGAGCGCTATTTCTCCCGGTTACTTGTTGAGCCAATCCGACGGGAAATATCGCCATCTCCGGATGTATATTTTCATATCAAGGCTAATTCCGTTCTTTTCCGGTCGAGTTTCCATCCGGGAAAAGATATTGAGAGAGGAATGAGTTCGAACTAAGAAGCTAATGAAATTTATGTCTACTAATTTTGGTGAAAATTTGGTAACATCCAAAAAGTCCCTAAATTAAAATCAGTTGGTTGATACTCTAGGGACATTTCGGATATTACCAAAATTCCCCCAAATGTTGGCAATGAATTTGACGTTAGGAATTTCTTTTAAAAAAATTTTTATAAATGGAATTAGATTTCTGAAAATTTGAAATTGGAATTGTTTGAACTAATTATAAGATGAAAAGTATATAAAATTTAAAGTCGACACTGTATATTTTATATCCATGATATAAATAAGATATTTTCAAGTATTCACAGCACGCGTGTGGCGCTGTTGTACGTCTGTGATTTTATGCAATCCGCAATACTCAGATGGCCGCGATTATTTTCAGATTGAATCCTGTATCCTCTGCAACGACGTCGACGGAGAGAACGTGAACTAATCCCCAAAGGATTAGTATTATTTTCGTTCTGCGCCTTCGTTTTCGTCTTGTGTTTATCTTCAGATTTTTGCCCCGGGATTTGCTTTTGTTTACCAGGGCTTTGATAACCAGGTACTTTATGTCTCGAGATAACGAAGCGGTAGAGAATCTGGAGAGTATATCAACAAATTGAATCGAAAATGTTCGCCTGGGTAAGAAAGTTGGTTTATAAATTGATTCAGAAATCAATTTCAGATTATCCTATCAGATCAATCCACATGAACAAACATTAATGATTCAGAAATATCAAAACCAAAAGGGCAAAGTTTTTGATAGGTCGATAAAAAATCTTTGCTTCAAGAATTCTAAATTTGGCTTCAAAAATTCTACAATTAGAGAAAAATTCTAGAAATTTCTAGAATTCCAGAATAATGGGTGATACAACAGTTAAATTATTTTGGATAAATTTCCCGGTAGAACCAAAAAAAAACAAGTGGAAGAAATGAAATATCAAGAGGTCCACTTAAAAAAATCTCAGAATCAACTTTCTGGAAGTAAACGTCAAAATCAACGTCAAAATTTGCAGCTAGTGTCGAGATGACAACGAAAGCAAGCGCGCCCGTGCATTTTCGCAATGACCAAATGTAAGTACTAGCCGCTCGATGGTCACGCCGGACAACTGAAGAAAATTTACGTGTCACACACTCCTTCGGAGACAGATACAATCTTCATCTTCTGAAGATGAACCATCTGGTCTTCGACGACAACTGCCCATCGGACAAACTGGAGCCTGGAGGACGCAGGAGCAGCAGGAGCCGCCGCCGGTTGGACGACCTGCAGCAGCGCCTGCAGTGGTCGCAGTCGGAACTCGAGTTGAAGAGGGCGCGCTACGTGCTCATCTCCCGGAACCCGTTCATCAACTTCTACCGCACGTACGAGGCCATCCACCCGCAGGAGTCGATCGTGACGACGGCGGCGAACGTGGCGCGCCTCTGGAAGCGGATGCGCGCCCCGCAGAAGAAGCGCTTCACGTACGCCGCCTTCTGCGGGATGCGCGAGGCGTGCCGCGTCGTCATGGACGGCGAACGCGCCGTCACCCACGTCATCCGCGTCCCCTCCAACCCCATGGTGACGCCACCTGAACCTGCACCACCTCCGACGACGACGTCCACCACGATCAACCACCTGGAGCACGTGGAGGAGACCTGCAGACTTGGTACCGACGCGGACACGATGACCACCTCCGTCGACTACCGCGAAACCGGCACCTATCTGGACCACAACGACGACGACGACGTCTGCTTCGTGGATGTGACCCGTTGCACGAGCCCTTTCCGACCCCAAACACCCTCCCGGACGAGCATCGTCCAGGTGGACAGCACCATCTCCATCGGGGTGCAAGCAGCCACCCCCCAGCATGGTGCATCCGTCTGTTCGGTGAACGCGACGACGATGGCGACCAACAATATGGACGTGGACACCGAAACCGACGCGCCCAAAAGCCCGAACACCTCGAAGATGACCTCCACGCGAGTGAGCTTCCACCGGGAGGCAACCCCCACGTTGTTGGCGCGGAGTCGCAGCATCGCTAAGCGACTCAAAGAACTCCAACGCAATAAACAACGCCGACGCAAGGCGCCCGAATTCAAGAAAAACCTGAAGAAGTTGATGTCAAGTGTGAGCAATCGTAAGTCTGTGTCTAAGGCGTCGACGCATGCGTCGTTGACGAGGCTGAGTAAGCGCATCGAGCGACTCGATAGGGAGCATGCGTCGTGCAGGCAGCTCGTGTCGGAGGTGCGCGAAGTGCGGCGACGGCAAGCGAATATGGCGAAACGTCCAGGGAAGAGTGACGTCGTAAGTAAGGTTAGTGTGGGCCAGGGCAAGAAGGGGGGGAAGGTCAAGAAGAAGGAGCCCTCCAGGAAGTCGTCCGCTAAGTCAGTAGGAAAGAAGCGGGCACGTGGCAGTCGGAAACCATCGTCTCGGTATTTGTCGGATGGAGTCGTTGATGATGATGATGATGCGTAAAATTTCTCACACATGTTTTGCAATAAAATTTGGCTTAGAATTAGACTTACCTTTGTTCATCGGACGCTGACGGGATAAAGGTCGAGCATTCCCGTTTTTGAAAGTTCGATTCGATCCAGGTGCGCGCCGGCGGCTGCAAATAAAAACAAAATTATTGTTTACTCATCTACAAATGTTTATTTATATTTATTGTTTATAGAATGTATATGGACATTTGATCGTATTTTCAGCTTATGATCTCAAATTTTGAAATTTGTTGCATATTACAGTTTCAAGTGTGATTTTGTGAAATTATCTGTGTAGTTGGTTGCATATAATACAAAAAGATTCATATTTAATTTTTCAATTTTTTTGATAGACTTTTTTCAATTGTTATAAAAACGTCATAAAATCAACCAATTAATGTCAAAGATGTTAATTTAGTTAAATTAGTTTGATTGACATTGTTGGTTGCCTACAACAAATTTATCAGTCTGCTGTCATTCTATGATTTTTAACAACAAAGTCAAAATAATAACGAAATATCTGTCTTGAACGAAATTTTTGTAAACTATGTTAAAATATTGGTTATATTCATTTCAGAATGTTTAATGATTAATAAATTTACTTAATTTTGTAAACAAAATATAAAATTTATTTATGAAATTCTGTATTATTGGTTGCCTAAATTTTTTCCTGATATTTTTTTTATTTAAATAAATCAAGAATGAAAACTTTGAGTTATAATTTCACTACAACAGAAATAAAATTTTTTGTTATAATTTGAATTCAAAAACTGTGTATTTATTATATTGTAAAATTTTCCAAAAAGTTTTAAATTTATTCCTTATAATATAATTTAATCCTTATAGAAACAAAAAAATAACAACAGGAATTTTGTCATTAAGTTTTAAGCAAACAATCTGAATAATACAAAAATATGTTTGAATTCTACAATGAAATAAATATATATAATTGTTAAAATAAAAATGTTAGTTTCTTAAAAGTTTCGTAAAATTCAACAAATTTCTTGTATTTATTCTATTATTGTTTATTGCTTGAATATTATATATCCAAATATTTCTTAGAGAAATTTAAGTTAACAACAAATTGTTTTAACCCGTCCGAAACAGAAACCAGAAACAGGACAGAAACAATTTTAATCAATTTATTAATTACAGTAATTTAATAAACCTGAGCAATCGTTTACTTTGTGCGAAATTCCGCAAATTTGATGAAGGTTGATGGCATTTCATTAAAGTCTGGCGTTCGCTAATGACTCTACCTCAATTATTATCTCGTCTCCCGCATAATTCTGGGGATTGTTGCAATAACAATGAACTAACAACCTTCAGCTGAGGGAGAGTGAAACCCAATTAATTATACCACATTTTCAATTGAATGCAATGCAATGGGAATTGTTCGAGATTATAGTGACAGCTGCGTGGAATTGTATTTTATAAATTATTTACTTTGTACTTTGTACTTTGTACTCGCTGATAAATGAACGCAAATATTGACTGAGGGATATTTTAATAAATAATAAATATTTGATTTGAGCGAATGCATTTTAATAAAATAGAGTGCAAGAAATCATTTTTTTATGGTTGTTATAATATTATACTTAATCAATCTCAGAAATTGCTGTGAAGCTAAATAAATTGTTGTTTAAATGACATTATATAATATCAAAGGAATTTCAAAATCTGCGAATTGTATAATGCAAAAACGTCACTAATTCAGAATGCAAAAAGTATTACATATAATTCAGATTTCATTAAAGTTGATTTAAGTAATATTTATAATCTGAGCGATAATTACTGCTAGATTAATAATGTCAAAACTGAATGATTATTTAACAAAAAGTGTCACCAATCTGATTTGCATTTGAATCTTCTGAATTTCATTTTGATGTATTCTCAATTACGTTTGACTAATCTGAAATACATTTAATCATTTCTGATATTAAACTTATGTTTTCTCTATTATATTTACCAAATCTGAATTCAATTGTTGCAAACTGACTTAAATATATTAATTACATATATTTAAGTAAATTGCATTTTTAGTTTCTGAATTACTAGAAAAAATAATTCCTTTTCCATTAAAATTAAAAATTTATATTATTTTTGAATTAGTTATTTCATTGTTTATACTTTTAAAATCACTAGAAGCAAAAAATATAAAAATATCCACAATTTTAAGAACAAGATTTTTAAAAGGTGGCCAAATTTACATGTTTTCTTATGGGGAATCTGCCAAACGCCAAAAGATAAGAAAATGTTTTTTTTTTCGAAATATAAACAAAGTTACTGTCAAATATTACCCTGTATTTTTGTTTTTGAGCTATAAACAATGGTTGGATTTTTGGATTTTCGAAATCTCCTGGTAATTTTTCAATATTGTCAATTTCAGAAAAATAACTTTTACTGCATTTTTAAATAAAAAATCATTTCTAATTTTTGCATCATAAAATATAGTTTATCTCAAAAATATATATAATATATACTAACATAATCCTCTGTTCCTAAAACAAAATTTTGTTTCTAAACATTAAATAACATGAAGCAAAATGTTTTGAGTGGCAAATTTAAAATTTCATTCTTTATAACTTCTGAAAATTTGTTTATAATGAAGAAACATATCGTCTTGTTGAACATACAAGAAATTCACGTTTAGAGCAAACAATTTGGATCAAAGTCGCTAACAGCGGAAACTTCTCGACTCGACGAATTCCATCCACTTTGCAAACCCTTTGTAAATATTTATTCGAGTAATTTGAAAACGGCGCAAATTGCTTCCATAAAAAGCGAGTAACGCACTCCTATTGACACATTACGAGAGAGCTGCGAGGCGTTAGCAGCCATAAGAGGACCCACATTGGTGGGAGGGTTGCAGAAGTGCAGAAATTGCATTCCGCCTTCGTCGAAGAGCCGAAATAGGTCACTGGGTCGACCCGGAGGTTTCCCATTCAACCAACACACTCACACAACCGACATTATCCCTAAACGAGTACCGGGAATAATTCGTGAGGTGAATGTTTGACATAACTCAGGGTTAGCCAAAATTTCATTTATATCAGGTAATTATTTTTAAAACATTATAAGACATCATCATACTACTTTAAAGTTGTAACTTCAGAATTAAAAAAAAAAAAACAGACTCAATGACCGATGACATTTTTAGGCCACCCCTGAAATAGTTATTTTACTATATATAAGTTGATTTTATTTGAAATTCTAATTAGTACTTTTTCAGTTTCATTTAAAAATCCGACCTGGAAAATATATATGTATAAACAAATACTTCACGAGATAGAGTCAACTGTATAATTTAACAAAGAAATTTGCGTTGAAAGCTTGTTTGTTTCGTCAAAAGATGGCAGCAAGAAGGGGTGAATCTTGAAATGCGTCCCGTTTTTGTGACACAGCTAATGAAAGTCTCGTTTTGCGACACAGAAAAACGTCATTTATTATGTATTCAATGGCAGCGACCTGGACGCAACAACGCACCCCAAAAGGGCATTCATGCCATTTGTCATGTGGAAAATGTTTTGTGAAAGTTCCACCAAGGGAAAACGTGTTTCGTCAACCAAACTCATTTCTTCCGCCGGTTGTTTGGTCGACAAATGTATAAATTACAACAATAACAAATTGGGACATGATGCGATGTGTCAGAAAAATTATACACCAACAATTTTTCTTTTCTAATATTTTTTTTGTGGTCGTTATTTTCGTTTAGCTTCTTGAATGATTGATCATTTGTATCGAAATCTATGCCATTGAAAAATTTGTTTTAAATCTCTTTAATTCATTATATCATGTAACAGCATTTTGTTATTATTCTAGAAAATACGTAGAAAGAATAAATTAATAACTGACTAAAAAATGGAATAATAAATTTATGACCGACTACAAAAAAATGAAACAATAAATTTATGAGATGCATTTTTGTTGCGCTGTAATTACATATAATAATAATATATATGTAATAATATATATATTACATATATATAATATACATATAATTCGTTTTATAACTCATACCAAATTTCATTTCGCACTAATTTATCCACTTTGTTTTTTGATTGTTAACAAAAAACGACTCCACTCTGTGAAATTTCCAATAATTGCCAATTTAAATTTTCCATTAGTTTGCATTACCACGCTTCCTTTACCACTTCCGGTTTGGTACTCACTGATCTCAGCAAGAAGAGCTCTTACAAAATAACTATCATATACATTGATCCAGTTGGAAAGCCCTCAATTTTGTTGTTGTATACATGATACAACCCTCCTTACAAAACCCTTAAGCCAAAGGAGTATTATACACATTGTTATAATTTCAACAGAAATATATATATATATATATATATTAATATATAGATTAATATATTTATATGTAACACAATAAAATAATTCATTTGTATTATAACTTGTTTATAAGAAATTTGAAGATAAACATTTTTGGAATTTAAAAAGTTTGATATATATCTAAACATATATATATATATATATATAAATATATATTATATATATATATACAAATGAATTGATTATAAAAAGACCCATCATAAGAAATTTTTACCATTTAAACATTCCTTACGAGATAGAATCGACTGTATTTTTCAATAAGTCAACAATTATATTAATTACATACTTTTGACTGTTTCCTTTCGTATCGTGGCAACGACTGAACCGAAGCTGACGTTTCCGACATTGTCAACCATACATTCAACGATGACTGATAACGCACAAATCACTTTCGCTCGATTGCACAATGGCAGCCATATTTGTTATGTTTGCACATCATGCAGCACCGAAATGAACTCGACAAACTCTACTGACGACATCGAACATCACGACACTAGCGGGACATTAACGAACTAAACTACTTCACTACTCTTCGTTGATTGTTGTTATTTCCGAGTTGTCGAGGTTAGCAAACGATTTGAGAACTTAAGAGGCACGACCGAGAAAAACCACTAGACATACAAACGTCGCGCAGCGTTGTTGGCACTCGACTGAGTCGTCGTCGCTTTGGAGAGATTCCAACGCGCAAAGTCGGCTTATCGAGCAATTCACGCGCGCCGAGAGATAATTGCCGAAAGTAAACATGTGCGCATGATTCGACGAAGGCGCGATGAGTGGTTTCGCCACTTAAGTCGCAATGTCGCGACTGACTGAGACTGAAATTGTTGGTTGTGTGGTGCAGACAATTGAGTTGTCATATTCGTGATTCGATCAATTACCACATACATGAATGTGATCGATGCGATCGATGAAAATGTCATTGGGGAAAGCTATAGTCGTTTGGAATTTTTCCAGAAGGTTAAGATTTTTGGTTTAGTATAAAGTTAGGATTTCCAATTGGTTTCCATGACAACAAAGAAATTATAAAATAAGTAAAATATAATATTAATCAGGTAATTAAATAATATCTAATTCTTTGTTTGGGCTGAACCAAAAAAGTCGAAATGAAAATTTCTAACAGAATCAGTAATAAAAGAAAAATATTTCATAATTAATTTATGTTGAGTTCCAATTTTGACTAGGAAATAATTTGGAAATTAATAAAATTGTTGCAAAACAATTTTTATTTTATTTTTTGACATTTCCAATGGTTGTTTGAAATCTGCGAATTTGTTTATCTTTTGAACACTTAAAATATAAATAAAAATAATCAAATCAGAATAACAAAAATTCATTGACAATTATTATCAGAAAAGTGAATAAATTGGAAAATAATGAAAAAATTAAAGCATTCTATTCTTGAATTATATCACTTTAACTTTTAAACAATTTAATAAATCAATATTTTGAAGCAATAATTAGGAGAGCAATATTATTTCTCATAAAAATTTATAAACATTAACTCTTGAACTTTTTTTATATATATTTTCTCGTTTTAAAATAATATTATTCATAATAATGAATACTTATTTGTTGTGTAAATTGCGGCGTGGCAAATTGTTTCAAAGTCATTTCTTATCAATAACAGCCAAAATAAACAAATGTATGCAACTGTGTTGTAATGGCGTTAACAGATACCGAGATAAAATAAAATTAGAAAATACCAGAAAAATTTATAAATTTATAAAAGTATTAAACTTTTATTTGTTTATAATTTAAAATTTCGAATTCCAAAATGACAGCAAATTAAATCCAGTAATTTAAGTTTTAATTGTTAATTATTTCATATTGATCTCAAAAAACTGAAATTTTCATAAACAATTTTGATATTATTATATTATTATATATTACTATTGAAATTAGTTATTGGATTATAAAAAAAATATTAGAAAACTGAATTTTTGCATATTGTTTCAGAGTTTTAATTGGTAAATTGTAAATTAGAAATTTTTTTAAATAATTTTTATATTACTTTTTGTCTAACTAGAAATCAACAACAAAATTGAAATTATTGAATTATTATTGAAATTAGTTATTGAATTATAAAAAATATTAGAAATAATGTTAGAAATAATGAAAAAATAAAATTAGCAACAAAAAATGCAATAAACAATTAATGACTGATTTGAAACGTTCCAGAAAAAAATATAAGGGTTGTCGCATAAATAACAGAACATAAATACGCCCAATCTCAGATCGGAATAAATTAAACGCTAATTACTCATTAAACACGCTTTACGATTATTTCCTCCTCGCCGTGTGTGCACAAGACAACAGTGACATGCAGCCAAGCAAGTTAATTAATAACATTATCCGGTTTAATTGCGCAATACGTGTGCACATGTGTGTGCCACATGCAACACCGCGTGCCACGTTGCCAACCACGTGCGATGAGTTAGTTGACAGCTAACGACTCATCATTACGATTATTAAATGCGCCTTTCGTGCACATGAAGCATCCATGAAGCATATGGTTGATTGCACTTTAGAGTAGAGTGCTACCAACCAACAGCAGTGGCGCCCCCACAAATTTGTGATCACCGCACCGCAGCAGTAAATTTGGAATTAATTGGAAATCGTGAGTGTGGGCGTGCCGCTGCAATTAGTCGTGCGGTCTGTTTATCTAACTTGAACAAATATTGTTTGAAATTGATGTGCGATTGACGAACGAAATAAAATCGAAATGGTAAATATTGGCAACATCGCAGGTATTGACAGCGTTGGCAACACTGTCTGATAAATTTATTTAAAATCTTAAGGGGTGGTTAACTTAAGAGAAGGTTTACAAATTATTTTTTAATTTTTTTAATGTTTTCTTTGAGTAATCTACTTCTATTGTCATTTCTCTCTTCTAATCTAAGATTAAACAACTTCTAATTGCATTGTCCAGAGAAAAGAAGAGTGGGGATAAGGATACCCCAACGAGAAATCCTTCGAAAGGACAAACTTAGTTACCAGCTACGACCAGCGACAATGCAATTTTCACCATAGCAACATCCAAAATGGCTGCTGTTACACTACGACGGCGGCGTTCCTTCGAATCGCATTGTATTTGTTTGAAGTTCGCAAGTTGTCGGGGTTCATGTTTAATTTATGAAATTGCCTGTTTGTTTTAACCGGGGCGAACTTGTACAAACTACTCGCATGCATCGACTGAGAATTATGAAATTATGGAACTGTATGCGTACGAATACATTCCGATAGCGTTCGGTATCAAACGGAAAGTTTGCGAATGATAATAATACGCTAAGTAATTGATAACTATATAGTGGAATTCATGCAGCTCTGCTGGTTGGATCATGAAATCATAATCAATGAGTTGTTAGAGTTGCCTAACTTACAATTTGTTGCTTATTAATTACGACTTTGTTCGGAATTTGTAATTGTTTAAGTTTTCCATGTTTCTGATAAGTTGTATTTCTGATTCTGATTGTTTATCTCTAAAACATTTTTCCTGACTTAAAAAAAATACATTTTATGATCATAAAATATAGCCCATAAAATATGCAAAATTAAATTTATTCCAGATTAAAATTTTAATGTTTTAATTTTATTATATAATAATAATCTTAATAATTTCATATCTGTCTAATCTCTTAATAATAATGAAAAATTTATTACTTTTAAATTCCTGGATTTTATATCACTTGAGTTATAATTGCAAAATCTCAAAGTTAAAATATTAAAAATATTAAATAAAAACTTGTAATTCAGTAATTTTTAAAGGCAATAAACTTTAAAACTTTCCATTTTTATCGACGCATATAAACGATTATAATCTTTACAAAAAATATTGATATATCTCATCTGATAACGATAACAGCAAACGTTAATATCATGAGATAAAGAAATGAGAAATAACATAAAAATTAACAATTTAATTAAATATTAATATTATGTTATACGAAACATAATATTAAATAACAAACTGAAATTATATACACATATAGACATTAATAATTAATTATTTTCTTTGTTGTTACTTGACATTGAACGTCATTCAGATTCGCAATTAATTTCTATAATTATGAAAATTGCAACAAAATCAATGTTATATATTCACTTAATAACATTGTAATTATATTTTAAAATAGTAAGTAGCAAGTACTTTTTGCAACATTGAACCAAAAAAGAAAGTCCATATATAAAAATATAATCAGTATCATTATCTGTAACCATATGAAAAAAAAAATATCCACTTATACAGATTTATGATACTTAAGTTGTAAGAACTTCTTTATCTACATTTCAAGTTTGACAATGTTATCGCAAAATTTCAGTTGCTTCCAGTGTTTTTTTTTTGTTGGATTACTTTTGTGTCTACAATGTTGCTGTAGACATTGAGGATTTACTTGGAGTTGAGTAGATAATTAACATTTTTAATTATGACGTCAGCGAGCTATAAATGTATTAAAGTTTTAAGTAGTTGCACAAAGTATGCAGTTAATTGTGAAATAACGAGTGATGAGATTGAATGAGATAATTTTCAAGGACACATTTAATTTGACAATCAAATGTTTCGAATAGATTTAGTAAAAGCATTTTTCAAATCACTAGTGTATAAAATGTTACTGCATAAAAATTTTAGATGAATTATATAAAATTATTCATATTTTTACTATTTTGTAAAAAATTAATGATTTTTAAATTTAAATCTTAATTTCATTTACTATTTCTTATTGTTAGTTCATTATCCAATATATCACGATGCAATAAAGAGATTAATTTTATAATATATCAAAATGAAAGTTTATAAAAAGTTTTAATGCAAATTAATTTTTTAAAGATTTAAATACAATAAGTCTTCTCAAAAAAAATTTTAAATTTAAAATTAATGTTTAAAAACTATTATTACACGATCAATATTTAACAACAAATTTCCCAAAAATTTCAAATTACCGATAATTTATGAGAAAACACCACAGAATTTCAACGCCAGACAAAATAGCAACAAAATAAAGTAATTGACATTTCTAATTACATATTAATTGATCCACAAATCCACTTAAATTATTTTGGCAATATCTACGATTTCATCCCGTTCAATGTGAATGACAGATAAATTTGTCCCAAGTACATTTGAACTTTCCATCGGCAATTAATTATAAATAATAGAATAAATAAAAATTATGTTTGTTGATATACTTGTAGTTCAACAACAACAATTTCAAAACAATGGATGGAAAAAATTGTTGTGCAATTTCATGGTCGTAATTAAAAAATAACTTTCCTATTAATAAGTTGAATATGATATAAATGCAGTTTTGAAATTTTAAATTTGCGGAAGACATTTTTTAACATTAATTAACTTGTTGAAGCTATCGTAAAATTCTACATATATTACTAGAAAGAATTTCTGAGGAAATCATTTGAAAAGTATTTTGTTATTTATAAAATTTTTGTAAAAAAAATATGGCGAATTTAGTTGAATGTTTTAATATTTAAAATATGATTGAAAATCATTTAATTAATGAATTAGATATATCTTATATAGTGATCAAAAATCAATATCAGTCAATTACGATAAATGATAACATGAAAGCAAAATTTCTCTAAAATTAGCAATTTGTATTTATTTGTTTAAAGTCCAATTTTTGTTTCCTTGGAAATGGAAATTGGCATTTGATTATTTCATTGAAATCTATTTTCTTTTCCACGATTGTTTTAACTAAATAATTTTTTTCCCTTATATATTAATTGATTTTAATAATTTTTCACCTTATTGTCAATTTTAAAAGAAATAAATTTATTACAAAAATCATTTTCCCATTAAACATCATCAATGAATGAAATATTCAGCGAATTCGCCAGGGAAGAAATTAAAGTTGGAAAATGTAATTTCCAATTAAAAATCAAATCTATTTTTTATGAGTTGTTACATTCTCTTTGAATGAATAATCAGGAGGATTTTTTTATGAAACATAATTCCATGAAAAACAAAAATTCTTCGATAAAAGTTGGAATGCGTTTTACGTTGTTAAAAACTACCCAAAAAGATATATTCTACATAAATATTTTCTACTATCATACAACAAAAATGTGATTTTTTAGTTATGAATCGTGACATTGAAATTTTGTTTACAACTTAGAATGAAATTCTTGAAAAATTTTCCGCAATAAAGTTCGCATTGATTTGGGCTGATAAATTGCAATTGTATAATAATTCAGAAATTTGTAATTTGTAATTCAGAAAGCATTAAATGTAATTCAGATTTCATTGAAGTTGATTTAAGTATTGTTTATAAACTGAGTGATAATTACTGATGCATTAATAATGTTAAAACTGAATTATTATTTAACAAAAAATGTCACTAATCTGATTTGCAATTGAACTCTGAATTTCATTTGATGTATTGTCAATTACGTTTGACTAATCTGAAAAACATTTAATCATTTCTGATTTAAACTTATGTTTTCTCAATTATATTTACCAAATTAATTACAATTGTTGCAAACTAAATTACATATAAAAATCTGAATTAATTTGTTGCTCGTTTAATTTCAATTTACTGATCTAAATTCCATTTTATACTTTTTATGTTATGTTTATACAAAATTATGTTTGACTTGCTTTTGGAAAAAGAGAAAATGAATATAGAGGGCGCTGAATATAGAACAAAACCAAACCTTTCGATAATGCTTCCTGAGCAACTTCAAAGCATCCAGTTCCTGAAGACTGTCCGACAAACGCTTCGAATAATTGATCACATCCTTCGTTTTCAACGTCATCGTGAATCCCTCAAATAAATGATCAATCAAATCGATCGATCCATGCAAATTGCGATCACATTGTGCCTCATCCGCGTGTCGCCAGCACCACCAGCGGCTTGTGCGTTAGATCCTCACGGGGAATCACATAGAGCAGCACGGAACGCTGGGAAAACAACCGCCATTTTTCACCGGACGCGAATTTGATCGATTGATTGATCGATCAATGGATCGATCTATGGATCTCAGCCGGGCGGAAATACGCGATCGACGATTGTTCGCGGATCGCTCAATGCGGACTGACGCATCGGGCGACACGCGATGGCGGTAGCAGTGCAAATGGGGGCGCTGCTATCGCAGAATAATTGCAAAGGTGAATTGCACGACACTCGAAACAATATTCACGTGTCGAACAACGACAATTCGTTCATTATCTGCGCTTCGTTAACGGACAACGGACGAATGTGTACTACAATTGTTGTTAGTTTACTCGTATTTATAACCTGAGTGCACTTAAGTAAAGTATACACTATTCCAAGTCTATTTGAAATGTTACAAATGATTTTTTGAAGAGTTGTCCTATGATTTTTAGTGTTTATTTGTATAAACAATATGCAAATCGTATATAAATAATTTCTTGTATAATATAATAATTTTCTTGTATTATTTCATGTTTATCAAAATTCAAAATTAAAACGAAAAATAATTTGAATAATTTTCAAAAATTTGTTAATCCGAGACTGTTCAAAAATAATTCCTTTGTATTTTTTTTTTATAAAAAGTATTGGAATAAAGAATATAAATATTCCCCATAATAATACATTATTATTTTAACTAACAATTTCAACTCTTATCGGTAAATGAAACGATGTAAAACAGTGGTAAACAAATTAACGAAATTCCAATATTAACCACAAGATGGCGTCATTGCATGTTTCTTTAAATATAAATAATTAATAATACCAGACAATAGTCTTTTAATCCAGGAATCATTATTTAATATAGATAACATATGTTTGCAAAAAAATAAAAGTTAATTATTTAAAATACAACTGGAATATTGTATACTAAAAATAAGGAGAACTTAAAGCGGTTTTTGTTAAGTAAATAATTTGATTAATTAATTACTCGAGTGCGGCTCAATTAAAATATACGTAAAGCAATAATTTCAGCGTATAACTTATAAATTTCGAGGCTGGAGTTGAACAAATTTTAATTAATGCGGCACTGAACTCGACGCAAATAATCCCTGAATTAAATTTGAACACAGTAATGACACAACTTTCTTCCGTAATGAAGAATCTTGAATTGGATTGCTTTCCAAAATAATTCTCTCTGTTTCCCTTTCCTTTTTCCACCAACTTTATATATATAAGATTTTTTTTGTTATTAAAATGTTCATTAAATTTTTTTTTGAAATTTTAGTCTGTACGATATAAACAAAACTATAGATTATTATTTAATCTTTCTCTATGAAATTGAAATTCGAACAATTCTTGTCTTTTAACATTGAATTGTTAATTCAAAATTATGTTATGTAGTTGTTTTCTTTTCTTTGATTATTTTTACCTATATTTCGAAATTATAAGAAGTTTTTTTGAGATTTTTGGAGATTACAGTTAGATATCAGTAGAAATTTGTTGTAAATGTAGTGATTTGATTACAAATTGTGTTTGTTCCACGTAAATAACGGGTCGTAAATCAAATTGGCTCTAAATGTGCGAACGTGATAGCAACCGCTCCTCTATGGAAATTCGCAGGAACGTGAAATCCGGGACACAAAACAACAACACAATTCAGCCGACATTCCCGGACACGAACTCGGGATACGGGAGACGGGGGATACGTATCCCCCAGGTTCGCTCTCTCTTCATCACACTCTATCTGTTTTGGTGTGTTTGAATAATTAATTTAATTCGGCTCCCGGTGTTGATTGCCGAATAAATGAACGCTGCCAACATCATATCAATTTGGCCGGAGTGGAACAACAATTTCGTTTTGTTTCGTTTTACTGTTGTTGTTGTTTGTGTCCAATGTATTGCACAAAATGCGTAATTTATTAGGTAATTTTAATTAATTCCAATGTTCGTTTTTGGTCATTCGTTCGTTTGGTATTTATTTTATTGATTTCTTTGAGTTGGACTAATGATTCATTTGCACATAATGCAAATTAGGGTTAGAATAATTAATAATGCGTCAATAAAGCATGTTCTAATTAACCTTTTTTCGTGTTCTTTGTTATGATTAAAAACAGCATCATAATTTATAAATAAGAATAATCAGTCGAATAACTTTCAAAACGTTCGAATCGAAATTTGTATCTTGACTAATTTCAAACTTAAAATATAAAAAGAAATAATTTTTTTGATAATTATTTTCTTTTAAAAATATTAGTGTATTAATTATATCTGTTTATTAATAAACATCAAATAGTTTGCATAAATGCATTTTTCCAAATATCTATAAACTTTTTTCAAAATTTTAGATTTTACTGTTTGAAAATATATTTAATGACTAACAGAGATTATTTATCCAAATTTCAAATGAGATCATATTTTCAATCAGAACAGAAGTTCTCATGATAGAAAAATCACTATTAATTAAATTGTATTATATAAAATATATTTTTACTTGTAAATTTCTTTGGTAATCAAAATTTGTGGTATTTGAAGATATATTCAAAATTCATTATAAAATTTGTTAAAACTGAAAATTTTCCAAATGTGAATTATAATTATTTATCTGTAATTAAACAATGTTCTTTTCGCCTCTAAATTTCCAATTGAATTGATAAATTTCTTCATACTGCTAAATGATTCAATTGCAAATACAGCTAATTAAAAATAGAGTATTATAGCAATTTTTGTGCTGGAAATTGCAAAAAATGGCTGCAACTAGCAACCAAATAATGATGCGATTGCATAATATGAATATAATGTGAACATGAATCAGCTCATTGTATTTGATTTCAATTTGACTTGATTATATGTTAGTATACGTGTAATTCAATCGAGTAATACAATATTCATATTTTAATTAATTCGCAGATTGAATTATGGATGGAATATGCGATCAAATGTTTTTAATTACCGGTACATTGTAATTAATTATATATAATTCCAGGTAGCTTATTCACAAGTAATGAACAAACATAACATAATTTTGAACATGATTTAAAAAAATTCATAACGTTGCATTTTTAATCATCCACATAAAAATTGTTAAATTATATTTGTAAGCATTTTTATTCTGTTTGATATCTCATAGAATTATTTTAGTTGTCAACTAAATGCAAGGCTGTGCTTTTTATTTCACACGTGGTTTAATGATAAAACTATAATGATATATAATGATTATATCAAATCAAAAATATGAGAACTAAATAATTTGTGTTTGTAATTAAATTTTTGCATATAACATCAAAAAATTGATGTTATTTTGCATATGTGTGATAAATTATATTATATTATATTATATCAAACAGAAGAAATTGAATCTTCTTGAAAACCTTAAAATTGTTACTGCAAACTTTGATGTGACATATAAGGTGAAATATTATTAATAAATCATTAAATTTCGTTCGTTATTATTTATAACTATCTGATCTTTATATCACCAGGAATTATTAATTGTATTATTCTGTCAGTAATCATAGAAAATAATTTCTAATTTTATTTCCGGTTTATATTCAATTTCAATCAGAGCCATAAACAAATTTATATCTAATGATTTTTCAAACATTTAAAACTTATTTTTTTCATGCTTTCAAGTAGTTTTATAATAAATATTTCAAGTCTCTTGAGAAATTGTTTAAAATATTCTAACGTTCTGCCTTTTTAGATGTGATTATGATACATGATATCATTATAATGAAAGGAGATTATTTCACGTGTAATATAATAACTGATTATATGCAAAAACTAAAATCAAATCGATAAATATTATATAAAACGATATCTCTTCAATAGTAATCACAACATTTCGATTCATCTTTGACCATAATTAGAATAATCAGCCATGATATCCGAACCTTGTCGCGTTAGTTTTGGTCAAACTATCAAACCATATCGGAAACGATAATGACCCACTGATACGAATCTCAATCGGGTATAATCGATTCATTGACCATATCAGAAACGCTTTAGCCTTAAGGCAACCTGATATTGATACGAAATTGCAATCGTGTATCAATCAATTGGCTGATTGATCACACAAATTGCGATAATATCACAATCAACGAGAAGGTAATTTATCACCAATAAATTAATTTTAAGCAATTAATTAATAAGCATTAACAACGCAATAATAATAATAATAACAATTTTGCAATGAACCAAAATGCGTGGTTCAATCAGTTGTAATTTGCTATATTGAATATTCCCAATAAATTGATTAATAAATACTATAATTATTAAGTATTAATTCAATATTTACTGTTGTTCTGATAATTATGTAAATTTTGCTTAAATTATTGATTAACAAAACCAATAAATAATCATTTTTAACGTTATTATCATTATTATGTTTTTTCTAATTTTTAAATCATTCTTTTCGAAAATTGTTCTGCAAATATATAATATCAAAATATTATTAAATCACCGCCAGTTTATAATTGTTTATGAAATCTGGCAAAATTCCGACTTTGCTAAATAAATTGTCAATTTTCAAAACTGTTATTAAATCATTAGTTTATAAACTTTGTCAAAACCTCTCATAACTGTTTATTAACAGTCAATTTTTTTTTTCAAAATCACATTTTCAGGGAAAATAACCACAAAATCGATCCAACAACAAAATAATGAAATTGTTTATGCACTTACAGGTTTCGTATGCGATTTCGACTTCATGTTGACTCCGAGTGATTTCACAAGAGAGCACTTCTTTCATCGTTCCACTCGCAACCGTTTGCACCAAACGAATCTGAAACAAAACAAAAAAGTTATATATTACTCTTGAATATTAATTACTAATTTTTAGCAGCAAGCCTCAACATACACACACATCCACACATAAATGTAAACACAAAGAATGTATTTATATCGTTAATTGACTTGTCCGACAAAACATTTGGTCAAATTCGAGACAATGGATATAAATGTTTATCGTATGGTCGTTAAACAAATACGAATGAACTGCTCGACGACGACGCTCGTAAGGAATGCTCGTATCGTAAATCAGCGCACATTCTCAGAAAACACGTGACCCACACACAATCAATGATTTTGTATCTTAATTGTTAATTGTTGTTATTATTATTGCTAGCAGCGTTCACTTTGGTTTTTGTTTCATTCATTTCGCTGCAGAAGTCGTATTTTAATTGAATCAATTAGGTCGACGAATGAAGAATAACAAGATTATGTATTTGCATAACAGGTTTTTCATTGATATAAACAAAAAATGAATTATTTGTCTAATGATATACAAACATTATTATGGTTTAAAAAAGCAGGTATAGTGTTAAATATTTAAGAGGTTTTTCAACGTCTGGAATTATAAAGATGTAAGTAATTTAATGAATTAATCACTAATTTTATAAAATCTTCTTACTTGGAGCCATAAATTGAGTGATGCTTGGGAAAATTTATGTAATTTCCTGCAGAAATTGAGTCATTAATCTTGTCTTTCCTTCCTGTTTTTTGCTTCCATTTTCTAACAAATTTATCGCTCGGAAAGAAAAATTTCAACGAAGGTGTTTTTTCGATTAGGTAGAAGATAAATTAGTGATAAATTGTAGAACAAATTTCGACGAACAAATTTTAACGATTTTCAAAAGTTGTAAACTTATTTTATATATATGTACTTATTTCCTTATACTTATTTCCAATTAAATAAATTGAAATTTCAAGAAAAGTATAATTTTGATTCTTTTTTTCTTTGCAATTTACTCTTAATTCCAGTTAATCCAATTGATATTTTAACATTTATAAACATTCAAAATGCTCATTAATTAATCTCCATAAATTCTGAGTTCTGAGATTTCTACGAAATAAATTCATCAGCCAGTAAATTAAATTAAATCGCAAATAAATTGAGAACTTAATTTCAACTCAAGGTTATGTTTACATCAAGCGAGTTTTGTTCACCAATGTTTTCGACATGTTTATGTTAATTTGCTTTATGCTACTTCATCAAAGTTTACTGTAAATGGACGGAAATTGCATTAAATATTAAATTAAGTGTTTTATGCCATGATTTTGAAAAGAGTTTATTTGTTTCCATAGTATAAATTTTAAATGTTTATACCATAAGCAACTTTTCCAGAACTTTCCACAACGCGAAAATTAAACCAAAGTTTCCAGAAATATATGAAATGGAAATATTGAAAATGAATTCAATTTGAGTTTCCTTGTAAATATTATTTTTCTAAAGAAAAATTAAAATTTTTATTAATTGAATTTCGAATCTATAAGATATATCAATAAATGTTAACACTACTTGACAAAATAAGCATTAAAAAATTAGTAAATCGCAAGATTTAATAGAAATGTTCAAAAACAAAAGAAATTCAAAAAACCCAGAAAAACAAATTTTGAATTTCATAAATTTACATTAATTATTATTCATATGATTTGGAAGTTTAATTTACTATTTATTACTGAAATTTTGGAGGATTTTTTTGATGATTTTATAATTAAAGATGTTAATTTGAAAAGCTATGCAACCAAAAACTGTTTAACAACAAAATGCATTATTTGAAATAATTTTCATCATAAAAAAGATTGAACGTTTTTAAATGAAGTTAATGAACAATTTATAAAATTTGCTGAGATATATTCTATCTGAAATATTTTCAAATGAAATGAACAAATACAAAATTAACGTTATCTTAACTGTACTCCAAAAGAATAACAATAAACAATCATCCGACTGCTAATTGTTTGGCCAAGTACTAACAAAATTGTCAAACAAAACACATTCAATTCTGTTATTTTCCTAATTGAACGTCAGGAAAATTTCCCAACAGAATTTGAAACTCACTCTGCAAAATTACTAAAAATAGTTCCAGTAGTTGCAAATAATAGATTGCAGTGAACTGACTGCAAATGGCATACAAAATTAACGTTAAACCCGCAAAAACTTCCAGAATATTTATTCCTGCAACCCGACATTTTCCTGGGAGCAGTTTATCAAATTTTCAGAAGCCACCTCGCACAGAAATTCAGAAATTCTTCCTGTACGTGGTTTTCATTTACCACATTGAACACACAAGAGAAAGAATAACAAAAAGCGTAATAAAAGGAAAACATGAATTGTGAAAATATGGAAACTTGTAAAAATTTTACAGCATGGTAAAAGAAGACAAAACTTGCGGTATATATCATCATAATAATGATAATATGGAGCTGTTAAATTATTCAATTTTCATAAAGCACGAGCATACATACAAATATTTTGCAATTGTTTCAAACGTTCATTGGTTATTGTTTACTTTGGTGTTAATTAAACATTCCAAATTGATTATTGTGTTCCATACGTATTTACGTTTAATTGTTGTATATGGTCGAAATTGTTTATATTTCGAGTGAATTTTTTAAACTTTGTGCACTTTCTTTTTTTAATGAATTTACGTTTTAATTTTCAAGTTCTAGATTTATTTGTTGTAATAACAAAATGTAAACAAAATTGAATTTTATTGAAATTGAATTTATATGAAGGAGTATTAAATTTTGCAAAAAATAAATGAACAACGAACCAAGTTCTTTAGTACCAATAAATATCGATTATGGATGGATTTAAAATACACCAATCATTTTCATTTTACTGAAGCATATAAAACTAAAATTTTTTGTTAGTGGCTAAAATTCAATATTATTCATAATTCAGAAAATATAAAATGCAATTTATAGAAAATATAAATAGAAAATGGAAAATCGCAATTAAACAAGTAACAAATGTAATTTAGTTTTGTAATTGTAATTAATTTGGTAAATATAATAGAAAACAATTTCATTTAAAAATCTATCTAGATTTCTTCTTTTTTGAAATTTACTTGATGCCATCTGAATGACAATTGGAAAAGAGAAGATGTCATTTCATAATTTGATTCTAGAATAAATTTGAAAAATAATTTCTGAAACTTAATTGTTAATGGTAACTTTAGTTTCAGAGAACTTAAAAAAATCTAATATTTTTTACACTTACTTCAAAACTCTAATTAAATATTTAATTATCGATTATGCATTATAAATAATCAGACTTATAAAGATAATTTAATTAATGAAATTAATCAAAGAAAAAACCACAAAATTTGATTCAAACTTGTGAAATTATTACGAACATAAAATAGTGTTATAAACACTTTCAATTTCGCATGAACGATTCGAACAATCCTCTCGGGAATTCTAATCATTTGAATATTATCTGAGGAATGAGCGCGCATAGAACGAAACTGGGATTATAAATAATGCACGCGATTAGGTGCGCATGAATAAAATTTGCATGAGAAGGAAATGCAGTGAATTAATCGCTGCTGTTACAGGTTTATGATGAAATCATAAAATCCATGGCATTGACTATTTTAACTGCGAAGCAAGCATCTTGCACTTTCTGCAGGTAATAATAATCAAACCAATATATGCATAGATATAGTAGAATTCAGCAATATTTTTGCATTTTTGCACTTATTGCACTAAAATTGTTCGTTTATAAAGTTGTGACGTTATTATTGCAAAATTGTTTTTTGTAATCTAAAGTTATTTACATTAAAATATGTTAAAAATGTTAAAAAGAAGTGCAGAAAGTGTTGAATATTTGTATCAAGGAAAAAAATTAATTGTGTAATGCCAAAATTTAAATTTAATTCTAAAATTCTAGAATATCAAACTTATAAGAGAATTAACAACTGTTATTTCATTTAAACAAGGTATTGAATGCAATATGCAGTGAAGTATTACTGATTTAAAGATGAATGCAATCGATAGAAATTACATTTGTATCAATAAGCGTACGGAAATAGATATCATATTCGAGTTTTACTGCTCTTTCATTAATCAAACTCATTAATTATTACGATAAATAATAGAAGACAGCATTGCAATTGTCCAAGAAATTAATGCACCACCTTGAAATACATTTCGCAGTAAAATTATATCGTTCATAAAGTGAAACAAAGAAAATTTAATTTATTAATTTTATGCAATTTCCATACGAGTTTATAGTGATTAAAATATAATATTAACAACAAGAAAAAAGTGGAATAAAACCACAACTAAAAATTCAACAATTTCTCAACCAAAATCCATTAATTAATGGTTATTTTATTTATTACTTTCAAGACTATAAACAAATTTTGTTCATTTTATAAGAAGAACGTTTATAAAGTTGTTTATAAAATTTGAACTTAATTTTTTGAAAAATATTGTAAATATATTTAAATATCTTCTTTGAAATTTTAAAAATTGTGTAATATTTAAAAATTACCTTTAAATATTTATAAAATTTTGCAAACTGTACTTCACTTTAATTCAAATATTATCAAATCCTAACTTAAAGATGTTTAAAATTTGACAAAATTATTGAAACTCTACGAATTCATTTGAAAATAGTCAAAATAGAATCAAATTCCTTAAAAGCGAAATTCCAACGGAAAGATAAAGAAATTTAGTTAATTAATTAAATCGAAGTTATGCAATTTAGATAGTTATTTTTGCATATTGCACCAAAAATTGACTGATTAATCTTCTATTTTATAATGTTATCCAATTTACTACAAAATTCATTGAAATCTTTGTTTTTACTATTTGAAATCAACTCATTAAACAACTATAAATATTTATATTGATAATTAAAAGAGGAAATGTATCAATAGAAATTTGCATCGTATCAATTGATAATGATATCATAAATTGAATAATTTGGAATACCAAATGAATTGAAATTAAGAAAAATGCCAAAAGAGTGACAAAAAAAAAACGAAATTCTAAGGATACAAAATATCATAAAAATTTAGATTTTTTTTGTATCAAAATCAAGTTTACAAATTGTATTTAATTTATAAAATCGTCAGAAACGAAAATTCGAAAATATTTCAATAAATTTCATAATAACCCTATGTTTCTTTTTTTTTGTAACGGTAGATGTGTAAAAAAATGAAAAAAATGACAACTATTTAAAAACTCATTAAGTTAATTATTTCTGAAATATTACACACATTTTTTTTCAAAAATCGAGTTCATTAAAAGTGAAATTTTTGCATAATCCAAATTACTGAAAAATTCATTCCAATTTATTATGTGAAAACAATTCCCAAACCAATCATAAATATTTTAATGATGAATAAAGCAGAAATTCGCGTATCAACTGATAAGGATATCATAATTTGGATAACATTGTATACCAGAAGAAATTATACTGGCAAAAAATAACAACAAAACTACCGAATCCTATAAAATAATACAAAGATCATTGAAAATATGAGAAATTTACAGTTTCTCCTTGAAAAAAAACCATATACATCATATTCGAACGCCATTTTTAGTAAAGTAAGCAACAGTATAGTGTGTAGTGTTTATTTGTGCTTTGTTGATATCGCAGTGACTCGTTTTTACTTTACGACTGCAAAGGTAAACGCGTAGAGTATACTTGGTTAATGACCTTCTGATTAAATTATGTCACACGAGGCATAAATTTAGAAATCGAAGAAGCTTCTGTAAACGCATCGTATCACATGTTCCAATGTGACTTAACCTCGAAATTTAAGCGTGCTTAACATGCATTTAATATTACTACTGATTTGAAAACGAAAACCACGAAATTTCCGGTTTGTATTATGATACTACGATGTAACCGTAGACCATACATTTTCCTCTATGTATTTCCGGTTTCAAAACGAAAACTATAACATTTCATTTAATATTTCCGATTTTATATACAAAAATGCTTTGACTCGACTGAAAGTCATCAATTTCCATGATGAATTTTCAAGAAAAAACGTAATAAGTAACGTCGATTAAGACGGTACTTACGGCGGCATTAGTTAATTCCAATTGTAATCCAATTAAATTGCATTCGCTGAACGCATACAACACACACAATAAAACAACGAGTAGCACCAAGAATTGTGCACGAGGACACTCCGAACAAAAACCCGCGGAGACGACGTTCGCTCGAATTGCTGCGAGAGTCGTCGCGCGCGCCGCTACCGTCGACGAATTACTTATTTATTGTCAGTAATCGAGCTCGGGGCTCGATGGTGATGCGAGCTGGAGGAGAGAGAGCGCGCGTGTGCCAAGTGCAGCAGCACGCTGAAGGAGGCGCCCCCGACACTAGCACCAAGTGCCACACGTCGACGTCGTCGTCGTCGATGTCGTCGGCGGCGGCGCCGCGTGCATGCATCCGGTAGCTGCTGCCGGTGGAGACGGCCGCCGCGGACTGAACTGAATGCCGCTGCGTCGTCGCACCGTCGTGCCCGCAGTGCCCCCAGCACCACCACCAGCAGCAGCACCCAGCGGTCGCACAGTCGCACGAGGCACCCAACGCGACCGGCGATTGTGAGATCGTAAAACGGGCCGCGAACGCGAATACAGAAACGCAGCGTTATCAAAATATCAAGTTGGAGGCGAAGGTGAAGCCCTGCAGGTTTCAGTTTAACCCGCGTGTAGTTTTTGCGAGATGGGCGCTTTTTAGGTGGTTTTTCACGTGGGTGACATAACGTGGATTGTTGCTTGCTATGGAGAAGTTGTCCAATGATTCTCTCATACATCAATCCAGGTCATTTACAAAATATCTACAATTACGTTCATAAACATTAGAATTGTCTTCAGATTCTAGAACAATTATGATTTCATAGCTACTTCTTATTGTTAGCTATTTGTGAGTTAAATAACAATTACAAGTTTTAGTTTTTAAAGTTGTTTTGCTTACAATGAATGCAATTACAATTTCTGCTTTAACTCTTTTCAAAGAGATTCGTAAATATCTGCCATTTGTTGCTATTCGTTCATATTAGAATGCAATACATGAATCAAAATTTCAACTAACATATTACTTGCATTTTGGTATGTAAATATCACATTTTAGTAGCTACCATCAAGAAACTTCCACAAATAAGCGCAAAATTTGCGAACAAATATTAAAATCTGACTTTCAAATCGATACATCCTCATATCAATTGATTAATTATTAAAATACATATCTTGAAATGTTTGAATTTACAAAATTCCTGACTGTTAACATTCAAATAAGTTCCAGTTGTTTGATACATGTTGCTTACAAAGATTTGCAATTTTACTTTGGAAGGCGCAAAAATATCATTTTTGAAGATTAAACGTTTCTTTCAATTTGTAAATTTATCATTTCCTTAGCTGCTTAAATCAGATTTCAAGTGTATGTCAAGAATTTGTTCACAAATATAATCTAACTTCATTTAGCTAAGTACTGACTGACTATTAGAATTATAATGTCATAAATGTATACAAGTATGACTTTTGTTCAAAATGTTTTGCAAATAAAGTCTATGATTCCAAAATGTCATTAGACATTTCATTCCAATTTGTAAATCTGCCAATTTAGCTACTATTTTAATTAGATTCCAAGTAATATGAATGCAATTAGCTGACAGATATCAAAATACAATTCAATGATTATTGAAACTGCTTATGACTATTAAAATCATATGCAAATAAGATTTAGAAGATCTTATTCTTTGAGATATTTTGTTTTCCAAGTGTGCAACTGCAGTTTGGAATATTGATGCCAAAATGACACATTTTAACATTAAGAATTTCATTCGTATCAGTAATTATGTCATTTAACACAAATTACTTGAGTTCGAACAGAGTTAAATATCAAAATGTAACTACAACTGTTTTTTCTTGCATCAAAACAACTTATCAATTAACAATTAATGAAAATCTTTTGAAAATAGTATGAAATTCTTTGAGATTACTAAAGACTGATTGATAATATCCGCTAATTTTTGATAAATTACAACAATTGCATAGCAATTACCAACAGGAATATAGTCATTTTTCCTACTACTTCAGATATAAATCAATACCTACGCAATTTACCAACAAATATGAAAATCAATTAATTCATCAGTTACAATTGTCAAATGCCGAAAATGTCAGATATTTGGCAACTACAAAATTCAAACTACTCATCGCAATTAAATCCCTAACAATGCGCAAATTATAAAGTACAAACAAATGACAATTATCCCGCAATTGTCGCAACATTTGTAATCAAACGAAAATATGTCAACCGACCGGTTGGAGCGAATTTGACGATAATGAGACAGCAAATATTAGCTGACATCAGGACGAGCTTTGATCCGCTATTTTGTTTACTCCTGCTCCATGCATGATCCCGATACAATAATCAATGAAGCGCCGAACTTCCTCGGACCTAAAACAACAACATGTAAATCACAATGATAATCCCATTGCTTGAAAACATCAACATACCATATGCAGCATGAAGCTTGGCCAATCTGTTTACCAAATATTACGGACACACAAATTGATAAACTCCGACGTCACACGCTTGTACTTACGCTCCTAATTGTGATATAATCGCGCTTGCATGTCCGCTACGAGGTCGCATTCCTTCCAGACAGTTCTCACTTTCGCTTCGAGTGGATAGCATCGCCAAATGGCAGCCGACATGAGTGCAATCCGCGCCAGCAAAGCCCTGCTGCGTACGCAAATCAAAGAGAGGCTGCAGAAGCTCACCAGCGAGGAAAAGAAGCGCCAATCACAAATCATCTACCAGCAGGTAACTTGCAGAGCGCACACATTGCGATTGCAATTACGTGCCGAATCAATAGAGCAACAGGCCGCATGTCGGCAATAATTGATGAGCAACGCATTCCAATGATGTATTCGCTTTCAGCTGATCAATTCGGCCGAATTCAAGAGCGCCCAACGCGTCTCCGTGTACTTGAGCACCGACGACGAGGTCTCCACAGACGCGCTCGTCGAGCGGATGTTCGAACTCAACAAGGCCGTCTTCGTTCCAAGGTATTGTAGAACGTGGCGTAGAAGATGTATGCGAATGCGGGTTGTTACTTACTCTTGCGTAGATATCAAGGCAATCTGATGCAAATGGTCCGTCTGAACTCGCTCCAGGACTGGGAGACATTGCCGCTGACGAAGTGGAATATCAAGCAGCCGGCCGCCTCCGACGTGCGCGAGGATGCTATGCAGACAGGTAATGCAACGCTAACATCGAACCAATTGGAATTTGCATGCGGAAAACTTACCCAGAAACTTCGAAGCACTCAGCACGCACTAACCACACTCACTACACTTCTAATCGACTCTAAAATTCTAACGGTCATCGTGCGACAGCTGTCAGTTTATTTGACAGAAATTCGACCTTGGCGCAAACCTCGTCAAGGTCAATGCGTAAAGACGAACTTTACTCCCTCAAATTCAATTACTTGAATTTGTCTTTTTTCCCTCAATGAAACAACCAGGGAATTTATGATGAGAGCCATAGGGGCCTAAATTAATGAAACTTTAGCAAGGATCTTTTGCGCGCACGAATCATGTCGTAAATGAATTTCAGGAGGGCTTGATTTAATTATCGCGCCCGGCGTAGCGTTCACGAAGGACGGCTGGCGTATGGGCCACGGCAAGGGCTATTACGATTCATTCCTCACCAAATTGTTCGCGGCCTTCCCAACAAGGCCGCATGTTGTTGCCGTCTGCTTCAGGGAGCAGCTGGTGGATGACCTTCCCCGACACGATCACGACGTCCACCTGGATCAAATTGTCTACGCTGATCATTAACACTTCTCGAATAAAATAACTTCCACTTCGTACAGTTGTGTTTCAATTGCTGACCCTGCGAAACTTCCATAATAAATAGCAATGTAGGGTATAACTATATGCAACCCACTTTGCACCTGAATTAGGTTAATGCAAGGGCAACTAGCAATAATTGAATTTTATGTTATATTTACTCATACTTTATGATTAGGAGGAATATGACGGATGAAAAAGGAAAATGAAACTAATTTGATGCTTAAATCATAATTTGGTAATGGATTGCATTGGTGATGATGTCAAAATTATCAATTATACTCATTGCAACAAATCGTAATACAATTTGGTAAAATTCCAACATGAAATTTTAAGTTTACGTCTGTTGCGTTTACATTTGAACATTTAATTTAATTTAATTGAAAACATAGTAGAGGCACTAGACCAGAAGTGCAGGGGCAGGTTTCTTGCCGGGCCAAGCTTCTTTTGCGTACTTTTTCTTTTTGGGTTCTAAACTATCATTGGGCGTTTGCGCGGGTGGTGCAAACGTCGTTTGCGGGGCAAATGCGGGTTCCATTTCAACATCGGGTGCTGGATTCGGCAAATTCATGCCCAATCTTGTGCCCAGTGTGCTGTACATGCTCGAATTGCTGGCTGCTGTTGCATTCGATTCCGGAGGCAAATCTTGGTACAATTGCGGAATCGCTGTATGAATCGATTTGGGCATTTTGAACTCCGTGCTCGAAATACCAATCGCCTCGCTCATTTTCTGTCGTTTGTGAGACGTGGGCAACACGGTGCTCTGAATCAGGTTGCGGAAACGACCAATAGTCGGATCGATATCTTCCGGATTGATAATCTCCTCGTCTTCGTTGAATGAAACGGCGCGTCGTTTCCGTTTCCTGTTATTCGTACGTTTTTCCGTGTCGTCCGCAATTCCCAGCATGGAAATTCGTCGATTATGCGCCGTATTGAATTCAGTCAAATTCTAAAACCATATTAGGGTCAATAATGAACTGCAATTACACATATTGTTAACTTACATCCAATTCAGTTTCTGTTTCAGGTAATCCTAACAATCCTCCATCTGTTTCCTCACCAGCCTTCTCAATCTCATCAATGATTGGCCTAATACCTGCTTGTGGACGTTCCCTAATGATGTAGTTTCTTGTGGAGGCACCAAAATGAAATCCTGAATCAATCGGCAACTGTGTTGGTTTGTTTGACTCCAGTCGCATAGATCCAATGAATGTTCCATGTGCTTTAGACATTAGATACATTAAAAATGATGCAATAACATTGTACAGGAGTACTTACTGCTTCCCAAATCAACAAGGAAAGCCCTATTGAGATGTTTGTGGTAGACTAAAGCTGCATGTACTCTGGAACAGGAGGCATGGTCTATGCAGAAATCATTCATCTGTGTATTGCGCCCAAACAAGTAGCATTTCTTCTCGTCAATCATGAGTTTCTGAATAAGTTTGTCCCCTTTTAACACATCCAAATGTAATCCAACTGGAGGTTTTCCAGCCCTAGAATACCATGAAAAGTTATTTACGAACTCAAGTTGTTTACAAACAACTACTTACCAAGATGGAACTTCATAGTGATTCGCCATTGTTTACAATTGCATCAATTGGGCCAAATTATCATTTAATCACGATTCTTAGTCAGTGATTTCCATAGCAAATTCAAACAAATACACATTTTTCAACCAACTTGCATTTTGTCGACAAACAAGAATTAACCTTGCATTGGCATTGTCAAACATTCTAAAATAGCAGGCTAGCGCCATCTCATATTTGAATGTTACAAAAATTGATTAAATGTTTAAATATAATAATATTTGTATTTGAAAACCATTAATTAAAAAAATACAGCAAATAAATTAAATTTTTATAAAATCTTATTTCATACTGATACTAGCGCCATCGCTGGTTTAATTAATAGTACCTAACCTTAATTGATGACAAATCCGATAGGAACCGCCACATGTATTAAAATACATATAATTGAAAAATAAAAATGTCATATTTTAGATTAAAATTGCATACTTTTCATAGAAATGTACAACCGGACAGCAGCAACCAAAATAATTTAATGAAAATGAATGTTTAAGCTATAAAGAACCGTAAATCCGGAAGTTTTTGCACAAGGCCAAGGTCATCTTCTTTGCTGATCGTTCATGGATATCCAACTAATTAATTCAGCAATATCTTGCGCAATTAATCACCTCCCATCGATAGAAAATATTGAATCCGGTAGTCGATCGAACATATCGAACATTTCTCTAAACGACCAACAATATTCTTAGTCTTTGCATTCAGGCCTGAACAACTTTTCTCCATTCGCATTGTCTATCAGATTGCTGCATAATTTATGATTAATTGTCTTAGAGATGTCGTCTGCAAAGTAATAAAAATGCAGATGTTGAAGGTCTTCATGTCGACCACGCAGAAACGATTAAGGAAAATCATTGTCGAATGCACTGAACTTCTTTGTTTTAATAAATAATGACAATTATGAATCATATGAAGTGAAATTTTAAAAAAAAGTTAATTTTTAATTCATGATTATGAAATTTCCTTAGTGGCGACATCTAGGATCAAAATAATTGAATTGCTTTTAGGCAAATGTTTGTTATTGTTTTGTTTTTTGAGTAATGAACCAGCAAGATAACAGATGTCGACACGTGTATATTTTTTGGCAATTTTTAAAATAAATTTAAAGAAACGTTCTTCTGGGTGCTATTGTTCGAAACAAATTGATTTTACTTGTTTGATTGCAGCACGAATTCTTTGTGTCGAATGTGTCATTCTATTTCTTATTAATTTGAGTAGCCAAGGCGAGAAATTTATCATTTGCAATCATTTTGTTGGCTTGATGACACTTTTGTCGCTTAGGAAGGGAAAGTGGCGCCCGAAAAAATGGAAAGTTGTGAAAAGAGGACCGGTTCGACAATGTTTATCATCCATTCATTAACGCATATGAGAATGTCAACGATTTTTGGGTGCTAGGAATTGTGACAATACCCGTATTCCACTCTTTTTTTTTGTAGATGGTTGTTACTCATGTGAAATCCTGATAATGGACTTCATTTTGTTGTTTAAAGAGCCAAAAATTGATTCAATGATTTTCCAAAAAGAAAGAATTTGTCAGTTCAATAAGATTGCAAGGATAACGTTGCTAGGCAACTCAATAAACAAATGTCATCTGTCACTGACATTTTGACAGCCAGGAAATGTCAACCGCTTTGACCGATTAAATAACAATTAAACCACATTTGCAGGAAAAGATCAGTCAGCATAATCACTCATAGTGACTAAAACTGCGCACTCAGCTGTTGAACGAATGCCTACCTGCAAACATTAGCAAATCCTGCAAACGTCTGCAATTTGCATCCAAGGTGCGTGCACGTACAGCAACAACAAAAAGCAAGATGGCGTCCGATGCTCCACTTTTCCACGCCGCGATTGTTTGATGTTTATTGTTCCGAATGGGAAACATCGCCGAAAGTCTGTCGCAATCGAAGTCGACTTTTATTTATATTTATAAACAATTATACGCCGAGGGCATCAGCGAAGGATGGACGAAATTTTGCGTTTAATTCGACGTTGTCATCCGGGGAGGTCATGGATACGTTGTCGAACATGTCAAATGTGTGATAATAACGGATCGGATGGCAAAATGGCAGCAACAAATTGATATGCGATGAATGCGTGAAGGTGGTGGGGGTTAAAGGTTGACGACGAGGCGTTTTTGGGCCCAGCCGAACCTTGATTTGTTCGTATTTACACGAATTTATCAGGTTGGTTAATTATAAACAACCGAAATTGATAAGCTGCGCGAAATTGTTGATGCGTGCGTTTGTATGAGAGCCTTCAACAGAGTTTGCATAATTGTGTGTGTATGATATGAAATTTTTAACCTTCGTCAGATAAAAAGAAAGGAGAAATGATGGGTTTTCAAGGATAATTAATGTGTGGGTTTGTATGCCAATTTGGAAACGTGTGCCCTTCATTGCAAATTAATTCACACTTTCTCTGAGATAAATTTTATTGATTAATTTTTGATTTTTGTTATATTCCATTCTATACTTCAAAATTTCCAAAATCCTTCCTTCTAAAATCAACTTCAATGAAATCTGAATTAAATGAATTTCAAATGACAATTTCTGATTACATTTCATGATTTGGAATTACATTTTTGTATTTTGAATTAAATTGATTAAAATTCAGATTTGAAATTCGAAATCTGAACTTCTTTTTGTTCAGAAATTTACTTGATGTTTTCCCAATCACAGCATTATAAATTAAATTTGCAAGATATAAAAATATGTAATCAATTATTTTCTAGTGAAATATTTGTAAGCAAATTCGAAAATCACTGATCTACGCAAATCATGTTGAGAACGGTTAGCAATAATAACACCCAAAAAACAAAAAAGAAAAGAAAAATCTGAGGAGAATCCAGTGGAATTGCACAATTCGATGGCAATTTACGAAAATCAGCACTCGAACAAAGCAACAACAATCGCTGAAAGTTGCTGATAGTGCGCAATCACAAGTCAAATGTGATTTCCTATTTGAACTGCCCTGATAACATTTGGCACTCATTTATCGCACTCGTGTTCGCGAATTGACGAAGACCCCCAGTCGATTCGGGCATCATTAACAAATTAATGATGTGCGAATTAGTTTCGCAATTCAATCATCGACTATATTTGACGAAGAAACAAATTGTTCAAATTTCTAACTTACAAATTAATTTCAGTGTTTTTACACCTTCTCTAGATATAATACTGAAAGAAATAATTAAATTTCAGAAATATGAAAAGTAATTAAAATTTCTAAAGAAATTGAGAAAGTATCGAATAAATTTCAAATCTTGAATTGAAATCCAAAAACGTCACTTTTAATTTAATGCCATAAATGTAATTCCGATTCATTAAATGTTTCAGAAATTAGATTTCAAATTCAGAAAGAATTAGATGTAATTCAGATTTCATTGAAGTTGATTTAAAAAATATTTATAATCTGAGTGATAATTGCTGATGAATTAATAATGTCAAAACTGAATTATAATTTAACAAAAAGTGTTACTAATCTGATTTGCATTTGAACTCTTCTGAATTTCATTTGATGTATTCTCAATTACATTTGATAATATGAAATACATTTAATCATTTCTGATATTAAACTTATACTTTTTCAATTATATTTACCTAATAAATTTCAATTGTTGCAAACTAAATTACATATACAAATCTGAATTGAATTTTACACTTTCAGAATTACATTTGGAAAACTTCAAGTTAAATCCTACAAGATATATTTCCAGAATTTCTTCTCCCAGAATAAACTTTTGTAGGTTAGCAGTTTTTCAGGCCAAATTTTCACGCATATTTTTTTCAGCATCGACAAACAACAACGGCCGAAGAAGAAGAAATGCCGCAGATTGAATATTTTTAGGAAGCGTGCGACTTATGCGTGCGCTAATTATAACGCGAACACGAAACGGAAAATGATGATGCGTACGCGCAGACATAAGACACATCGGATTTTGTTGATTCGACGCGAAACTGCATTTTGTTGAACCATCCGCACACACCGCGATTTGACCCATTTCCTTATTTTTAACGTTATTTTTTTTTCGACTCGCACGTTTCCTATCATCCTGCTCCTCTTCGCGTATACCATCGTTCCAAATGCATCGGAATTGAAGCAGAGACATATGACGATTATGTGGAAAATTGTGTGCTCTGATTTTCGCAGATGTTGCGGTCGCATCACCAGAAACGCATCAAGACGTTGATAAATTTAATTCGCGCGCATTGAATCGTGTTTGCCCAATCAACAATCGCGAATTTAGGGCGTAAACAATCTTGGAGACAAAAATGAAGATAGAAGATGAGGAAAATCGCTTTCAGCAAAAATAATTTAGATTTTTAATTAATTTGGTAAATATAATTGAGAAAGCATAAGTTAATTATCAGAAATGATTAAATGTATTTCAGATTATCAGACGTAATTGAATACATCAAATGAAATTCAGAAGAGTTCAAATGTAAATCAGATTAGTGACACATTTTGTTAAATAATAATTCAGTTTTGTCATTATTAATGCATCAGTAATTATCACTCAGTTTATAAATATTACTTAAATCAACTTCAGTAAAATCTGAATTACATGTAATATTTTCTGAATTTCAAATGACAATTTTGTATTA
Organism: Aleochara sp. GC000083; assembly: GCA_030264555.1. Lineage (NCBI taxonomy): Eukaryota > Metazoa > Arthropoda > Insecta > Coleoptera > Staphylinidae > Aleochara > Aleochara sp. GC000083. Next base: position 42,128 of record JARJDZ010005684.1, read on the forward strand.
CATTTCATGATTTGGAATTACATTTATGCATTTTGAATTAAAACTAGTTTTCTGAATTATAATTCAAGATTTGAAAATTTTATCTTTTTTCAATTTTGTTTTTTGATGTCCAATTCTTCTTCAAAATTTCTTAGGCAAATGTTACTAGAAAATCTTTGTGTATTGATTTTTGAAAGGAAGCTTTTGGAATGATGACAACTTCAAGCTGGGAGGTTTTTGCTCAAGATGTTCGCGGATGTTCGCGAATCCATCTATCGGTGTTCTAGTGGCCGAATCGGCCGAAAACTCGGCTGGTCCGTAAGTGGGCCAAGACTCGGATTTATTGGGAAAAAAAGCGGCGTCCGACTCTCGGCGATGCCAGCCGCTGGGTCTTGAATTGCAGGCGAATGTGCAGCACGTCTGTTTCGATTGGCTGATTCACTGGGTTAGACGACATCGAACAAGTGAAAGTGCAAATCTAGCCTCGATTTCACTTTCGTTTACTAGGCCGGCTCGAGTCCCACCAGGTCCGCACGCCATCGACCACGACGACGGCGACGGCGACGACGTCGACGACGACGACGATTTCCCAGCTCATTCTGGCTGCGAACGCACGGCGAATCGAATGCATTTTGCAATTCTCCGGCTGGCAGAATGCTGGCGGAGAAGTCACGTGGGTCGATGCCTAGAAAAGCGACTTTGCGGACGCGAATTGGGTCGCGTGCTCCTTAGTCTTCTCGAATGGCTGTTGCATCATTTTGACAGCATAGACACACAACAAGCCAATGCATTTTATTCGTATAACAGACTATATAGTTTGTAGTGCGAGTGATTCAATGCTTGGGAAACAAGTTTTCATTAACATTTTGCTAATTACATTCAAAAATGTTGCTATTTTATAAGGAAGAATGATGATTGCAAATTGACGAATCATTTTTTGTAGTATTCTAGTTTAGATTCAATATTGAGAATTTTAATTACGGTTCCTAAATTGATGAATTTGCAAAATGATAGAATAAAAAAATATTTTCAAAATTTCAATATTCAAAAACATTGCTATCTAATAAAAAGTTGATGACAAAATTGATGATAGATTGAAAAATGATAAATTGAAGAGAAATTAAATTTCAAAATTTCAAAATATAAAAACTGTCTGATCTGATAAAAAAAGAAATAATGGCAAAATAACGAATCAAATTTTTTTTAATCTTCCAGTTTAGATACAGAATTGGATTTTTTAATCAAAATTCCAAAATTGAAATTGAAGAGATTTGCAAAATGATAGAGTGAAAAGAAATTATTTTTCAATCTAAAATTAACGACATATTTGTAAAATTTTCTAGTATAAAAAAAGATGATGATAATTAAACAAACCAAAAATTTCTGTTATCTTCTAGTTTAGATACAAAATTGGATATTTTCATCAAGGTTCTTAAATTAATGACAGATTTGCAAATTGATAGAATGAAGAGAAATTAATTGTCAA